>CAKALU010059788.1:0-18637 GCA_916700995.1 Hozukius guyotensis | reverse complement strand
AGGTCTTAAACTACGTTCGGAGTATTAGGGTCACATTGAGGGAAAGAAATCTGAGATTTTGAGAATAAAGTCATAATATTACGTGAAAAAAGTCGTAATATTACGAGAATAAAGTCATAATATTACGAGAAAAAAATACGTAATATAAGAGAATAAAGTCATAATATTACGAGAAAAAAGTCATAATATTACGAGAATAAAGTCATAATATTACGAGAAAAAAAGACGTAATATAAGAGAATAAAGTCATAATATTACGAGAAAAAAGTCGTAATATTACGAGAATAAAGTCATAATATTACGAGAAAAAAGTCGTAATATTACGAGAATAAAGTCAGAACTTTACGAGAAAAAAAGTCGTAATATTACAAGAATAAAGTCGGAACTTTACGAGGAGAAAAAAAAGAAAATAAGTAAAATTACTACTTTATAATATTATGACTTTATTCTCGTAATATGACTTTATTCTTGAAATCTCAGATTTATTTTTTTTCCTCAATTTGGCCCTAATACTCCGTTGTATTAAACAAATAACAGATTTACTGTTGAGTTACGGATTATCCAATGATACCCAGACCGTCGTCTATACAGACTTCAGAGCATATTGTGATGTCATGAGAGGTTGTGTCATAGAGGGGAGATATGCTGCAATCCATTGTATACGTAACTTGGAGGGAAGAAAAACTGACCTCTGACACGAAAAAGTTGGAAGTTGGAATTCCAAGTCGGAAACTCAGGCAAGATTTAGCCCAGAGTTCGCCGACATACATACACCTGACAACACAGCAATATGGCGGCGCACACAGTGAGTGTTTTATGCGGTGTTTGTGTTGTGCTGTAACATCATTTTAGCTGCTATTTCCATTCAGTTGATTTGTGCTTGATGGATGTCTTTGCGAGGATGCGGTACTAGTCTACTCTTCCTGTCTCTTTTAACAGGCTTCTCGCGGATCCTTAAAATATATACATGAATAAGATTTTCAGAAATATTTCCCCCCACAGGATTCTGTAGCTGTTAATGTAATCAATGTAATTGATGTAGGTCCTCTGAAGATGCTTGTGAAGCTGAGACACTTGCATACATACATTCATGCTTACACACATACAAACATCAGTTTGCTGCAGGCGTCCATGTTCTCCAGAGCAGATGTCGGAAACACTGACTCCGAATTATTGACTTGCAATGGATTGCAGCATACATTCTCTCCCGGTGGATTCAACAAGGACTACAAACCATCATGGCACCCAGTAAAAGACTACAAAACCCATAATCAGCAGGGCAGTCAGGAAATGGTTGCTGCCCAGCTGAACCATATTTGCTGATTGCCTGGTGAAGGAGGTGTACACAGAGGAGCAGGGCTTTAGTTTAAGTTACCAAGAAGACAGAAGGCTAGAGTTTTGATTGAAATACCTGTTTTGGTTTTGTTTATCTTCTGTCTGCAAGAATTGAGTTGACCTGTTATGAGAAGACTGAATATGCTGAAATTAAGTTGGAAAACAACGCTTTCCTGTCTTCATTCCCTGCACCTGTAGAGGTCAGGCGCTATACGCTTCAGCAATGATGACATCGGTCGGGGCGGATTGCAGAGCAGCATCGCAACACACACTGGGGGAAAGTGACTACATCCTCTGCTCAGGTAGACATTACTCTATATCTTTACATAGACAATTGATGCTATATTAATGCTCTGAATGTCAAATTTAGCACCTTTAAAGTTCCACAGATTGTTTTGTCAACAAGCTAACATAGTATTGGTCGTGCACCGTTGGCAACTTTCAACATTTGTTAGGAACCATTGTACTTTAAAGTTTGTATTTCACTTGGAAACAGGGAGTTAGCAAGCCAAGCTGACTGGCTTCCACTGGGAAATAAATGGAGTCCCACTGACTAGCCTTAACTTTTTGTTCATGTTATTTTACCATGCTGAGTCCTTGGCAGCTCAGTTTTGTGTTCATCCAACATTATACTAAAGGAAAAGGCTAGCTACTGTTAGCTGTCTTTCTTCCATGGGTCCAGGTGTGGTAATGCTAAATAACCAGACTGTCAAAGCTTTCAGTAGCCTAATGGTAGTCCTGTAACCTCAGCACAGCTTGAATCACAACCTCAAGTAACTAATGTACAAAGTCATGGAGTTACATACGTTCTCAAATAAGCAACAGCTAACAATGTCGGCCTCATACTAACATTTAAAGGAACAGTGTGTAGCATTTTGGGGGCTCTATTAGCAGAAATTGAATATAATATTCATAACTATGTTTTCATTAGTGTATAATCACCTGAAACTAAGAATTGTTGTGTTTTCGTTAGCTTAGAATGAGCCCTTCATATCTACATAGAGAGCGGGTCCTCTTCACGGAGTCCGGCATGTTGCTAAAACCAAACTCTGGCTCTGGAGAGAGCCTTTCACGCATTGTTACGTTACCTGAAGGCCACCGTAGTTCTCCTACATGCTTGTGAAACTGCGGTAACGTGAGCTGCAGAGTGTAAAACCGTGGTACCGCCAGCCGCCGTCTGACTTCCATTGCTCCTAAAGTAGTGTTGTTATGGTAAGGATGGCCTCTGAGCGAGGCGAACGGCGTTACCACGGTTTTGCACTCGGCGGCTCACGTTACAGCAGTTTTGGAAAGGGAGGAGTGAGCAGAGGGTTACTCAGTTGGTTGCAATCTGCAACCATTTTACACACTGTACCTTTAAACTTTTTGGTGATTACAATTATGACCAAAAAAGTACACAAATTTACACAAACAAATTTTAAATTCAGTTTGTCTTTAAGGTTGTGCGTTTAATATGCATTTAAAATACCGTTAATTAACTTGAATAATCTGTAAACCAGAAATGGAGGCGAGTTTCTGCCACAACAGTACCATCAAGTTTTCCATTATGAACTACATTTCGCTCTGCCATCATTCATTTACAATCTGTAATATGATGTGAGAGTCTGAGAAGTGTTGTTGAAAAACAGCGTGATAACACATGGAGCGATGTCTATTCTATTTGTCATGATAAAATGGAAATTAACAGTTTGAGTCGACGCTGGCTCCGGCTCTGCATTAATATTCTATGCATTCACTGTTTCTCTTTCCCATTATTTCCAAAGCAGACCTTTGGGAATGGTCTAACAAGTGAGGTGAGTGTGCGTGTGGTGTCTGTTTCTGATGGTAGTGCTCTTTTCATTTGCTAGAGTGGGTCACGCATGCCATTTTTGGAGACATTTAACATCTCCAAATGTCTCTCAAAACACTACAATCCAGACGCTGATCAGGACCATGTAGCCTGTCATTGAGACTAACATTCGGCTGGTTGTTAATGTGCTTTCACAGCCGACAGAATGATGTCATTACAACACCAGATCCCGCTTGAAATATTGATTTATTAGTCGACTTTGAGTGGAAGCGTCTGAGAGCTATGAAATAAGTTGAAAGGCAAGACAGAGCCCGATTCTTCCTCTGCTAGTCGGCAACAATTTCTCTGACATTTCCACTCAATAAAGGCTCCACTCTTCACCTCCCCCCATGCACAGATCTTTCTCTTGAGTAAGTTTGTATGGATTGATGAGGAGAAGCAGGGAGTAGATGTCGAACAGGACACATTCCAGCGCTGAGAAGAAGGGGGAAACGAGTGAGGGGGGGAAACACACAGCTGCCCTCTATGATAAGAAAAGGAGGTTGGCTTCATTTCTATAATTAATTTGCCGTTCCCTCTATACCCTCTGGTGGAGCCAACATGAAAGCTGGTCTGAAAGCGCACTCGCTAACACATCCATTAGTCTATAAGGAGGATCTTGTTTCTTCCAGCTAAGTTCTCTTCTCATGGGCAATACCGTTATTCTGCCCCACTCATATGAGTAACTCATGCCCTTTCAGTCGTGTTTAGACCCCTGGGTCTCCATAACAAACTCAGCTAAAGGTACCGCTGCCTCCAACTGAAGGGCAAAACATGCATTTTAAAGAAGCCAGTCTCGTAATCATTAACCTGAAAAACTGACTCGGTAAGCACAATATTTCAGTAATACTTCCAAACCTGTACGTAAAAAGCTTTGTCTTCCAAACAGCGGTGGAATGTAACCAAGTACATTTACTCAAGTACTGTACTTTTGAGGTACTTGTACTTGAGTATTTCCATTTTCTGCTACATTATACTTCTACTCCTCTAGATCTCGGAGGGAAATGTTGTACTTTTTACTCCACTAGATTTATTTGACACATTAGCTACTAGTTACTTTTTACATTAAAAACTAGGGCTGTCAGAGTTAATGCAATAATAACGCAAATTCGTTTTAACGCCAGTAATTTCTTTAACGCATTAACGCAATCGATCTTTTGGAGGTTGTAGCGGGCTCAGCTTTTTATTTTTAAGATACTGGCATCATATGAAACTAGAAAAAACCTAATGAATCCATCGGGACCAACCACGTTATACCAGCTTGTCAGGAAGGAGGTTAAATAACTCTCCAAAGTTGCGCTAAATTTGGAAAACAACGGACATTTTCAAAGGTGCCCCTTGACCTCTGACCTCAAGATATATGAATGAAAATGGCTTCTATGGGTACCCACGAGTCTCCCCTTTACAGACATGCCCACTTTATGATAATCACATGCAGTTTGGGGGCAAGTTATAGTGAAGTCAGCACACTGACACACTGACAGCTGCTGTTGCCTGTTGGGCTGCAGTTTGCCATGTTATGATTTGTGCATATTTTTTTTGCTAAATGCAGAACCTGTGAGGGTTTCTGCACAATATTTGTCATTGTTTTGTGTTGTTAATTGATTTCCAATAATAAATATATTAATACATTTGCATAAAGCAGCATATTTGCCCACTCCCATGTTGATAAGAGTATTAAATACTTGACAAATTTCCCTTTAAGGTACATTTTGAACAGATAAAAATGTGGGATTAATTGCGATTAAATATTTTAATCCATTGCCAGCCCTAATAAGAATATAACACTTTAAAAGGAGCCGTTCTGCATACTAAGTTTACTTTTGATGCTTTAAGTACATTTTGCTGATAATACTTCTGTACTTTTACTTAAGTGACATTCTGAATGCAGGACTTTTATTTGTAATGGAGTATTTTTAGACTGTGTTATTTGTACTTTTACTTCAGTAAAAGATCTGGGTACTTCTTCCACCACTACTTGCATATCAACAGTACCCCCCGGGGTCAAACCTTATTTGCAATGCAGGACTCGTATTTGTAAATCCCCAAAACGGTGCTTGTCCACGCATATTTAATTACTCCTGATTCATGGTGGTCATGGAGAATATTCTCCATTACGGAGCAAGATTTATATCAAAGGTTACCAGGACACACATCCTATTAACATCCTATTAATGTTTCAATTATCATTTTGTGAAAATGGCGAGAGGGGGAATCAGAGAACAATTAAAATGATTTATTTCTGACACGGAGACATGCGTTGAAAAAGAGCGGGAGGAGGAGGAGGAGGAGGAGGGCCCGCAGCCTCGCATTCCTTCAATACAAAATAGTTTGTCTCCAGTTCTTTTGAGTGAGACGCCCCCGCGACCAACCCCCCAATCAGGCGCACTGATCTCTGTCGCTCTAGTGACCCCATTCTATCAAAAAGGCTCGCAGCTGCTCCTGCCTCATTATGACCAACTCCCTTTCACTAACCTCTGGTGGAGGTTCGCCATGGGATTAGATGGCAGGCAACAACATGTTTGATACAGCGAAGTAACGTATACGCCTCGCTGTTATCGTCGCAATCTTTGAACATCAGACGTTTAACCATTAAAGGATGCTAAAATAACACAATCTGTAGCTACAGATTCAGTTTCATCTGTTATTTGATGTGGCTGGAAAGTGCAGCGCGCCATATGAGATTGTTTATTTCAATGGCTGCGCCCTCAAATACAGTGTCTACAAATAATGATTTTCTCTCCCTGGTCCGCTGCAGTTTGCCAAATTCATTTTATTTCAAGCATGCAAATGAGACACCGACTCCGAGCACTTTAGGCTCACATCTCTTCTCTAATTTTCTTCCACTGAAAAGCAGGTGAAGTGGTCAAGACTCGAGAGTCACAAAGTGGAGAAGCTCGGTCTAACAGCGACTCTTTTTGACTCAAAATTGCAAAATTTAAAACTACTAAATATCTTCAAAGAAATGTGCTATTATTTCTTAAGGCTGGAACTGAAAGACCTTTCGAACCTTAACAGATGTTGAAAATGTGAGAGACCCCACGCAGGCCCAAAATCTGGTGTTGTGTGTATCCGGCATTAGTCTTTGTGCAAGTTCCTCAACCCTGTACTTTTACACTCTCCCTGGATGAGTTACTAAACGGATAATGGTTTGTTCCACAGATCCACACCTTTTAAACAAGACGATTAGCATCACTGCTGGAGAGAGATGAAGTGGGCCCAGAGCTGGGCTCGCCTCGCCCTGCGTGTGTCCTCACACCACATCTGCACCGCTCTCAGTCCGGGCCTGAACAGAGTTTTTGATCCTTGGTGGACGCCGGCTTTTGCTCTGCGCTGTGGATGACAAGTAAGTTCAGACTTTTGCCTCTGTTGCGGCTTTACTGCGGTCACAAGTCATTTGAAGGTGGCGAGCTCTAAGAATGAGATATTAGCTCAGAGACTAAAGTGTGAAGCCGGAGAAAGTTTGTAGGAATTATGAAGACGCTCAGGGAAGTACTTTTCCTGACCGAAAGGCGAGAAGAATAACCTTTTGTTATAGCTTTATATTGTATTGAAGAGTCTTTGTCACAGTGAGAAGTGGGCTGGTCACTGCTATCAGTAAGAAGACTGATTAGCCTCCTCTCTCCATCTCCCCACCACAACTACATATCTAATGGGCCTGGCCAGTGGCCACCTCCCTTTGTGGTCGTCACAATGGAGCCTTGATCGCCACTGAGATGAGCGGCTCAAACAATAGTCTACATTCACCGAACACCACGGAGTGAGATGGTGGAGCAGCCGCATTCCCCCAGCCGGCTTTAATTGGAAGTGATGCTAGACAGATCATATCATAACCATTAGTGATGCCCTGATAAGACTGACCTGGGAGCTGCTCTGTGAAGCCTCTTTGTCTGAGAAGGGTCCGATGAGCCCCAGGACCCCTCAGCCTGTCGTCTCCAGCAGCAATCTCAGGCCTGACCTCAGCCACCTCTCTCAGCCCTTAATGCCCAGGATGCTGGCGCTGGGGCTGGGGAACAGGGGCAGTTGACCTCCCCCTTCTCTGGAGGATAAAAACGCTGATAGCGGGGACTAGAAATTAAAGACTGTGGCCTTTGAAAGCCTCCATTATTGTCAGCCGGAGCACAGCAATGAATCTCAGCAGCCCTCTCCACGGACATGCATTATCGGAGGGGTGATTATTTGACCTAAACTCTCCGCTTGGCAATGATTTATTTTACCCAGGCACAGGTACGCTTCCTGACCTCTCTGCCCTTTTGGAGGGCAGCAGAGTGACAGAAAACAGAAAACAATGGGCCTCATGCAGGAGGCAACTTGTGAACAAATTTCCTCCTATTTTGTTCATATCCACGATTTGTTCTTATTTGTTTTTAGTACACATTGATTTCTGGGATTCACCAATGTTTTCTTATTTTTTGCTCTACTCTTAGGTAAGAGAATATTTTACGAGCGGTCGAGAGCACTCTTACCAAGATATGAAAACTGTCAAAGTTAACGCGATAATAACGCAAATTTGTTTTAACGCCACTAGTTTCTTTAACGGATTAACGGAATCGATCTTTTGGAGTTTGTAACGGGCTCGATTTTGAAGCTAGAGTGAAGATACTGGTATCATGTGAAACTCGCGATGGAGGTTGAATAACACTCCAAACTTATACTAAATTTTGGCGAGGGAAAACTGGCATGGCCATTTTCAAAGGTGTCCCTTGACCTCTGACCTCCAGATCTGTGAATGATAATGGGTTCTATGGGTACCCACGAGTCTCCCCTTTACAGACATGCCCACTTTATGATAATCACATGCAGTTTGAGGGCAAGTCATAGTCAAGTCAGCACACTGACACACTGACAGCTGTTGTTGCCTGTTGGGCTGCAGTTTGCCATGTTATGATTTGAGCATATGTTTTATGCTAAATGCAGTACCTGTGAGGGTTTCTGGACAATATCTGTCATTGTTTTGTGTTGTTAATTGACTTCCAATAATAAATCTATACATATATTTGCATAAAGCAACTCCCATGTTGATAAGAGTATTCAATACTTGACAAATCTCCCTTTTAAGATGCATTTTGAACAGATAAAAAATGTGCGATTAATCACAATTAGCTATGGACAATCGTGATTAAATAATTTAATCAATCATTTTTCACAGTCCACAAATTGTTTGTCCAACACAAGGAAACAAAAATGTTCAATTTGAGGAACATAAAATAAATGCATAAATATCATATAATCAAATTTTATATAATTATATGTTTTAGAATAAATATAATTTTTGGATTATTACATTTGTGGACTAAAGAAATACTGTCGGTCCATTAATCCCAATTAAGTCTATAAAACCCTTGGATGATATTGAGTGCGTTCAGCTTCTGGCGTACATACTGTACTGCTCTCCGATGCTTTTGATTTTCCTCCAACACAAGTACTGACGCTCTGGAAAATCATGTTTACGTTGTTTAAGTTCATTTAGCAGTACTTCAATTTCACTACTACTGTTTGAATTTCCCAATTTGAGATCGATCAATCTGTCGGTCTGTCTGAGTTCTTCTTCTTACAGCATTTTTTCGGTGGCGTCTCTCCAATTCTTTGGCAGAGTATTTGCACATGGCATGGTTAGCTATGTTAATAATGAACAGCCACAGGCCTCCAATTTATGATCAAGTGGGATTCATCATTCAGCACACCTGGGTGAGAGCAGATGCATCTGAAGTTGACTTATCTTCTACTTCCTCTTAACAGAAAATTAAAGAAATGTTGCTGCATGAGGCTGAATGTTTCAAACCATTTTAATCCATTTCTTGAGTCCATCTCAAATTAATATTTTTGTCTCTGTGGAATGAAGCTTTTTACAGGAATATGCAGGGGGACTAAAAAGATTGGATCAATTGTTCCACTGCTCCAGTAATTCAGAAAGATGGATCGCACTCCAGAGTGAGACCAAAATGTGCTGTGAAAAGCTAAAAAACCCAAAAGAGCACGTCACTTCAGATGTCAGCTCTCATGGTTACTGAGGTGTGCTCGCAGACTAGACAAGAGTCGTCTTCTAAAATATGCAATATCTTCAAAAACACCCTCGCAGGAGTGAGAGGTCTTTGTTTTCTCAAGTGTTTTCTAGCTGTTGTTCTTGTGATCTTTTGACAATAAACTTACAGTAGTTTGAAGAAATAAAAACCGTTTTCCAACACAAGCAACACCTTTTTTTTTCTTTGCATCTGCGTGACTCATACTGTAACTCGATTTAACCCGCGTTATTGATCATCTACTATGCATTTGATGACATATTGATTTCAACCTCTTTGTTTTTCTGCTACTATACAACATAATGTTTTCGAGCGAGCAGCTGTACAGTTTACACGGTTCAGTGCTCGTTTCTCGGCCCCTCCGTTTTCATACGGAGTGCCAGGGGAAATAATACTTCCACTACTGTATATATATGTGCAGGTGAAGAGGAATGCAACAGTGAGAATGTCTTGGTAGGCAGGCCTGTAGAGCTCAATACTCTGCAAGCACTGAGCTAATGGTGAATGAAGATGAGCACTTTAAAGCCATTACACACCAGCTTCTGCAGTGTGTCCGACACTGTTGGCTGTAGTTGGCCCTCATCAGCAGTCATTCGGCCGATTCAACATGTTGAATTGAACTGTCAGTGGAGGCAGTCAATGAGAGAGAGCTGTCTGACTGGCTAGTAAACCAGTGATTTCCTCCATTCAGTGCCTCTCCTCCTTATTATTGCATCTGCCTTCTTTCTTTTCTTCCTCTGCAAGTAAAAGACCACTGGCTGGCGACGCCATTTGTGACTATTAAGCTGACAATTTAGCTGACAATGGTTTCTTGAGCATACAGATTAAACACGATCAAAGTGGAGCGGTAAGTTAATTTGTTTGACTTGTCTTCCCACTATGAGTTTCACATTATGAGTATTTTCTCTCACCCTGTGCGCATGTTAGCTGGCAAAACGGTGGTATTTACGGCTATTTTTTTCTCTCAGGATTGATCAGTCGCAACTGAGTCGACCGTGCAGCGAAATTAGCTCTTTGAGGTCAGCTGTCAGGTGTGTCAGGGCCTTTTAGTTAAATAACTTTATGTCATGTTTAAGCAACTTAGAACTGGGAGGTTGAGACAGTAACCGTCTGAACATAAATTTCAACCGTGGCGGCTGTCAGCTCAACCGCAAAAATGACTGTAAATACGTATACAAGATATGGTTCCCCAGCTTTTATTCCTTCCCCAACACAACTTCGACAGCGTAGAGGAGAATAAAAATGTGTCTGTCAGTGATAAAAAAAAAAAAGTGTCATAAAATATATTGCAAAACAACGTTATTGATTTCCCTCCTGTGACCTTGCTTAGCTGTTAAAAAAGATTGTTTTTCTTTTCAACTTCAATACTTCTGCTTCAATTCCGTTGATATGCTATTGACAATTACAGTGTTGAGTTTCCCATTGCACCGTCGCCCTGCGTATAACCAGTTACCTATTGTGATCTATGTGGCTCAGAGACATTTGTACAATAGGCCTGTGGTGCCTTAAAGAAAGATATATTTCACCGCTGGCAGAGCAAACAAAGTGATTTAAACAGTGGGAAGATAAAAGGCTGGCAGCTGGAATATATAAAAAACACTTGTTTTGTCCTGCATGTCACCTAATTAATTTCCCTGTGATGTCCCATTGTGACACAACAAGGCTGTTTTTTTTTGGGGGGGGGGGGGTTTATGAGCTGCAGCAGTAGAGATTAAAATGAGTAACATCTGATCCAGAAAAATATTGGTTATTAACAATTATAAATTATTCATTATTGTTTTTATTACTAACACAAAATGTTGAGATAGTGATTCAGCTGTATTCCTGTGACCAACAGAATCAATGGAGATTTATGCTAAACTATCCTACCACAGCATTTTAAGTAACCCTGTAGATCATAATATGATATTTATATTGAAGCAATCTCAACATATCAGCCTGTTAAGCCCTAGTCCTCGGAAAAACGCCTGAAATAAATACCCTAGGACTAGCTCCTCAACCATGAGGCTTAGATGCGTATAACTGGTCTCTTTTGAAAGGTAAGAAGCTAAGGAATATGAATCCATTGTAAGTAAACTAAACTATATTACAATGGAGATGCAATAAAGGAAAAAAAAATAAGATTTTTATTCTCATCTAGTATAAAATCTAAATAAAGCTCCCCATGGATAATGATGCAACTGCATGTATTCTACTACTATTTCTTACAACTGAGACTATAAATTTGATAAATACAGTAAATTACATAATTTATAGAAAGTTTAGGTGCGTTGGAAAACTCAGAATTTCTAGTTTCCTTATGACACTTTACAAGACTTATGAGAAAATTATTGTGGATCTTTTGATCACAACTTCTTATATTTAAAAAGTTTATTTCTGTACAACTTTGTTATTAAAATAGTTCGTAATAAGACATAGTTTGGACAACATACAGTTGGTTTACAGAGTCTGAAAGCTGAAGACCTCATGTTATCAAAACGGTATGACATGCATGTCTTCTATAAATAGATCATCTCCCATTCCATTGTAACTACGCCACAGGCGTATGATGTACTTCGGTAAAGTTGGAAAGATAGACTTTATTTTTCAAATTAAGTGTTGTAGTACAACTATAAGGAGACCATTGATGTGTGAAGTCATTTTGGTGGTACCACGGTGTATAATACTGAAGTTATTGAATATTTCTGTAGCATCTCTTTTCGGCGTTGCACCTTGTAGACGGTCCCTGACCTCTCGCCTCTCAGACAGCTGCACATAGAGACCAATGTTACGTGTCCAGCTCGGAGGACTAAAGGCTCGTTGTGATTAAAATGAGGTTGTAGCTCGTTGTCTACCTTACTACGGTTAGAAAGAGCCTTCGTTTGTGTTTTAACAACGTTTCGGTTATGAGTTATTGATCCAGGAAGTTTAAATCTGTCAATATCTTTCCAACTTTACCAAAGTACATCATCTAGACGGGCTCTGAACATCAGCAATGCATGGACTGTCAGGAATGATTGGAGGAAGTGCACTATGAAGTAACTCGAGGGAACGAGTAACTAACTTGAGGGCATGAATTAATAAAACAATTCTCCTCGGGGTCTAGAAGGGCTCCGTAGAATACAGTTAATACAATTATGAACATTTATGGATTGAAACAAATTGAATGTGACCAGGTCAATTCAGTCACTGATACCTCTCTGATTGAATTTGACGTTTGCCTATCAATTAAATTTAGTTTTGGTATTAATGCACCATTCAGCGTGAGGGAGTATCAGATGTTTATCTATCTTTTTGATAGCCTATACAGTGACACATAGCGTGCTTATACATACCGCAATTAAGATTGACATCACATGAAAAAGAAATGTTAACATGTTTACATATGCACAATATTTACACAACACTGCTGTAAATAACTGCTATTGTACTCCTTATAAGAGGCAGTGACAAAAAAAAAGGGTTGAATGGATTTCACTATTCTGCAGAGAAGAATGAGAGATTACTCAGAGAGCTGAAATTGGAACGGTGTGCAGAGAGCACGCTACTTATTGTTCTCTATGTTATTTAAATCTCTGAACAAAAGCGAACGGATCGCCTGGAGCTTTGACTACAGGTGTGTGTAGCTTCTAGTGCAGCTGGTGGAAGAAATTGGACACGCTTTTTTTTGTTGAGCCTTAAGTTGTAGAAATTGTTGGAGACAGATTCCTCCACAACACAAAGGCAGAACATGAAATGAAGCGTCGGAATAGAGAGAGTGAAAGCGCTCTGGCCACGGTGGCGAGTAGCTGCATCATCACAAATACATCTTCACAGATTTCTTGTGGGTGGTTTATGTAATTTGTTACTCGACACCGGGGTAGTCAGCACAGCAGTGTATATATCTCCATGCTGTGAGTATTGTGTCGTTTAAATCCTCTAGTTCGGCGTACAATGGCTGAAGATTTACCAACACTTTTTGATTTACCATGCATGCAAGGCGTCTCCGGTGCAATTTTGTGCTGATCATATTTTTGTTGTCAAACTCCATTCTTACTGTTCCCAATGGTTTCATTTCAACTGTGCAAACTTCAGTGCTGGTGATTGAATTCAAAATTGATGTGCGAAAGTATTTTGCCCTCTTTGGAAAGTTGTATTCCGGCTTATCGAGCCGACGCAGCTCATTCTAGCGATGTACTGCTTTTAGATAGTCATAGAAAACCCCGGAGAGTACGTGTCTTTGTTTAGCGTGACCTCATGAAGTAACCTGGTGTGAGGTTTAACAATGGAGGCCCGGGTGATACCACCAACACTGCAGGAGACGGAGAGCGGGTAAAAACCTACCGCGGATCCACAAAGAGTGTGTGCGTTATAGAAACTCCCCCGTGACTCCTCTGGCCTCTCTCGCCGACTCACTTGGGAACTTTATTCTCAAATTCAACAGGACGGCTTCTAATGAACCTGCACCTCAATTTCCAAAGCAAACTAGCATTTTTATGGAACAGTGTGCCACCATTACGAGGAGGTCCTTAAGGGGTTTAGTGGAGTCTGTATTACAGCTTCAGTGGTGCAGTTCATCAAGTCCCCAGATCAGCACCGTGTACAGCAGGCTGCTGTAATGGAAAAGAGAAGGGTATTGGGTTATTAGGATCTTTCTTCGACAGTCACTTAGCTGCCATGTTGTTTTTATTATTTTGTTTAATTATGCATTTAACACTGATTTGTACCTTCTACTCACACAGGGTCCTCCATCTTTTTTCCCCAAATATTTTTTATTGAGTTTTTTGCAGACGTGACAGAGTCATCATATCAAACGCAGAACATGGCAGGGTGTCTGTGACATGAAATAAAAACATAGAAAAAGGACCACCCACCCTCCCCCCACCTCATGTTGGTCTTGGTCTCACGAAAATAAATAATAAGAAGAATAATAATAATAATTATAATAATAATAATAATAATAATAATTAAAAAACATAAAATAATAGATACATTTATTTATATAAAAAGGAAATAATAATAAAAACATAATAATAGATAGATATATTTACATTAAAAATGTAATAATACAAATAATAATTAAAAGACAAAATAAAATAGTAGATAAATATGTTTACATAAAAGGAAATAATAATGATAATTAATAAATAAAAATAAAATAATAGATAAATATATTTACATAAAAAATGAAATAATAATAATTTAAAAAATAATAATAGATAAATGTATTTACATAAAAAAGGAAATAAAATAAAATTAAGCATATCGTTAAGTAAAAATGAAATATTAATGACAATAGCATTGGTTAGAGGGCCCTACATCCTTTGTCAGAGAGAGGTTTGCTGCCTTTTGCATGACATACTAGATGCTAATAAATGTCTTTTCAATGCATTTGGAAACAGTAATTGAGGCAACAAGAGACAGGAATTGTTCTAGCCCCCCCTCATATCACCAAAATGTAACGCTCTGTTCAGACAAAAGCTTTTGCAGTTGGCAGGGCAACAATTTGAAAGACAAGATGACATCAAATTACAGTCTCAGGTTTTGAAAATATGCAGCAAATATATAATCAAACCTGCTGTATCAAGAAGGGACAACACAGTTGTTTTTAGCTACAAAACAATGAATGAGTGCATGAATAAATTATACAAGAGATAAAAGGTCGAGCGTAATTCGAGGTTATATTTTCCCCCACGATTGTCCCACAGTATTTTTCTCCCAATGAAGCCTAATAGGAACACTTTATTTCTTACATGCTACATACTGCACATCAGTTGATACTGCTAAGCAGTGGAAAGATTGCCACTGTGTAATGTTACCATAGAAATCGGGTCGTTTTAATGACTATAAATCAAGCAGAGACCAGTGTCCTTCTGCTGCAGTGATTTAGATCATCAAAAACAAAGACTGGGGACAAGAATATCTGAGCGCCGTGTTTTATTTGTTTTTGCACCTTTAAAAAGATCATGGGAAAAGAGCTAATGGTGTGACAAAACTTTTTCATCTTTCATTAAATCAAGCAACAGACAGGTTATTATTATTGCTTTAAATTTATGTTTCCCATAGTCCTCTCAAAAACAAGGTTGTCTCCATTATTTATTCAATGTTAAAACTGGCTTATAAATAACTATCAGTGCAAGTTTTGCCCTCACAAATGAGCGAAGATTATAATCATTTTTGTTTTGTAAGCAATCACACGTCATCCTGGCCGCGGTGA
The DNA here is from genome assembly GCA_916700995.1 of Hozukius guyotensis. Lineage (NCBI taxonomy): Eukaryota > Metazoa > Chordata > Actinopteri > Perciformes > Sebastidae > Hozukius > Hozukius guyotensis. Next base: position 3,279 of record CAKALU010059788.1, on the reverse strand, counting down.
GGTTGTGACCATGAAATAAAAAAAAAAATCATCAGTACAGTTATAAAAATCTCACTGTGGTCCTGCTGCAGCGCCGCAGCCTTTTGCCCAGAAACAAAGAGCGTTGCTGAGCTGATGCAGACATTCATTAAAAATGGTATTTGGCATGATTAATGATACTTGCAATTTGCTGGGAGAAGAACGGGCTCTATTGAGGCTTGGGGAGGGAAATTGCACTGCATTGGGTGAAAGGGTGGGTGGTCCTCATCCTCTCTGTGGAAACCCACTTGCTCTGTCACGTTGTGCTGCAATGCCTCTCAGGGACCGACTCTCTGCAACACAATGACTTGATTTCCTTCGACGAGTCGTCTCTTCATTCTTTCTTTTTCTTTTTTTTTTTTTGGGCCTGATCATTATTTCCTCATTTTGCATTCGTTTCATCAGAGATAATTTATCTCTGCCTGCTTTAATGAAGTGATAATTCCATGATAATTAACGTAATCCTGCACCAAAGCAAATTTGCCTAATGACTGTTGTTTTGATAGTCAGAGTTGGTGCATGGGAGAATGTCCACACTGGGAGCAATCGAGGCTCCGTGCCAGGCAGAGGAAACGGGAGACAGCAGAGTCGGGAGGCAGAGGTCGGAGAAAAAAGTACCAGAGGATTTTTACTTTGTGACCTTAACTTTCTGCGGCGAGGTTGAAGAAGGGGACCCTGGCACTTTTCATTCAGCAGTTCAAATAATGGGGTGCTAATAGGTCAGCTCAGTGAGAGAAAGCCTATTTGGGCTGCCCTCTTATGTCTGACTACAAATATGAATGCCTGGAGATGATGAGCCAGGTGATGGAGGGCTTGGGCCAAGGTATTGTCCCTGACATTTCATTTGTTCACGGGTACCAACTTTGACATTTCATTTGTTTGATGTTTGTACGACTCACACCCCAGCAAAGTTTAACCTTTTCCAATCCTGATTTAAACATCCATAAATACTCCCTTTGCAGTCAAAATGAACACATTAGCATTGGATGAGGTGTCAACAATTGATCGTGGCATAAAGATGTGCACGCAAAACCCTATATATATACATCAGCCATAACATTAAGACCACTGACAGGTGAAGTGAATAACATTGATTATCTTGTTACAATGGCACCTGGCAGTGGTGGGATATATTAGACAGCAAGAGAACATTTTGAACTTTGTGTTGGAAGCAGAACAAATGGGCCAGCGTAAGGATGTGAGCGACTTTGACAAGGGCTAACTTGTGCTGGCTAGACGACTGGGTCAGAGCATCTCCAGAACTGCAGCTCTTTAAGACTCGCCTTAAAGCATCAGTAGGCGAGATTGGAGCAAATATGATTTAAAAAAAAGTTATTTTTATGAAACGGTCGCTATATCATGACAGTAGTACATGAAACAAGTAACCTGAAAAAAATCATGTGCCTCAGGTGTCCTCCGGTGCTCCTAACGGCATTAGCAAGATTTCACAGACCGGAGGAAAACAAGCAGTCAGAGCTGATCTGATGTCCGCTGTCCAGCTGAATCAATATTATGTTACGTTAATGCCTATTTATTGCCTCAAATGTTTTCAGAATCATCTCGTAGTGCACGGTTTAGCTGTAAAATGAGAAAGTTTGTGATGCCGCCGCCATTGTAAAATCTGTTGAAGGAACGCCAAGTTCCGGAGCACAGCCAATAGGAACGCTCTCTCTCAATGAAATGACCTGTGATTGGTCAAAGTCTCCTGTCAGGGGCTAGATTTTCTAAAGCCTGAAAACAGAGCCATGAGGAGGTGCAGAAGTCTAGTTATCTCTCAGAACACTTGAATTACAATATGCTGAAAGGTTATTATGGAATTTTTGCCCAATGATGCCAAAAATATACTGCCTACTGCAGCTTTAAGTACAGTCACATTCTTTAGTAACAGAATTTATTCTACTGAACCTGAGTTTTTATACGGTCAAATTTACCAAATGCAGGGACGTTCACCGTCGTTTCACTAGAACAGCGGGTGACGTTCAAATCTTCCTAATCTTACCTCACCCAAAATCTAATGCTTTAAAAAAGACGGTCATTTATCGTGCCATCAATCAACTGGAATAGCTGCCCTCTTTACATCCGTCAATCCTCTAACAAATCCTCATTCAAATACCATCTAAGAATACATTACTTGCGCCGCTGATCGATAGTCCAGTGTTGCACATGAGGTTAAATGGTTACGGGTGATGTGAATAAATGTGAAATTCATATATATTTGGAAAATTTGAATGTTATTAGCGTAACACAAATATGATGTTGTATATAGTATGTGTGTGATAAATGTAATGTACTTGATTTCGGATCCCAGGAAGACCAGCTGGTGCCATTGGTATCAGCTAATGGGGATCCTTTTTAAATGAATAAATGAACATTAACAGAAACCTTCAGAACTACAGCACTTGTTTTTCCTGTCAGAAATGACATCCGTGTTAATTACCTTCACAGTGTCCGTCAGTATTTCTATTCTGTGCAAACATAGACTATGTAGATGGATAAAGATAGTGATGGATAAAGAGAGATGGGACCGTCCGTATTCTAAACATCTTTTGAATGTACCCGCTCTTGAACCTGGCTCTTCACACTACTTTACATGAACGGACAACAATGGAGTTTGAGTGCATAACTCATACATATTCATGCTTGGCATGAACCTAGAATATAAAACTAGATTCATTCTTGACTTCTTCAGTTAAATGTGGATCGGTTCAATCGGAGTAGACAGAAAATGCGTAACAATATCTGCATTTCTGTACCTGCAGGCTAATGGATGAAAGCCCTGATACTCTAGTTTCTTTTGCTCTTCACTATTGAGGTCAACCTGAGAGATTGACCTCTAATGTGGGCTGCATATAGTATTCTCCTGATAACTTGAATATCAGGTTGTCTTGTATGTTCTATAAAGGGGCACATACTACATGAAGATTCATAAAGATAATGTTTATAGACGAGAGACAAGCATGTCTGGGTTAAAGTTGAGAAGAAGGAGAACGTCGTAAAATCCAGCATTCAGTGAAACTGACAGAAATATATGTATAGTGTTTTGGAACTGCTAGCAAATGAAACGGATTGGGATTTTTTATTCACCGTAATTTCCGTTAAAATAACAAAAAAAGCAAAAACACACACACAGACCTGGATTAATGAAGTTTAGCGGAAGTTTAGTGTCACGGTCCTGGGTTTTGTTTCTAGTTTGTTTCGGTAACGCCTCATTTTTATAGCTCTGCAAATTTCATGGTATTTGTGATAATTAGCAAGTAACCT
>CAKALU010059787.1:34781-52956 GCA_916700995.1 Hozukius guyotensis | reverse complement strand
CTTCTCCGCTCTCCCTCCCTCTGCTCCCCTCTATCTTCCCATTTCCTACATCACGACCCACTTCTCTATTTATTCAAGCCTGTCCTTCTATCCCTTCCTCTACTCATCTCTCCATCCACCCAATCCCTCATTCTCTGTTTCCTAATCCTGCCGAGAGAGACCCCAGACATCCGGTTCATCCGTCGCTCCCTTGTCTCAGAGCCCCTTTCCTCTCTCTCTGTCTCTCTTTTCCACCTTGTTCACTTTCTCTGCAGTCTATACAAGCGGGGCAAGAATAAACGAGAAAAAAAAGGAATGAGGCAGAGAAATAGAGAGGCAAAATGAGAGCACGAGAGAGAGAGAAGCTGGGGCGAAAGTGGCAATAAAATAAATGACTTGCACCTTGGAAAAGAAAAAAAAAAAAAGAGAGAAAAGATTGTGGGGTCGGGGGGGTGGGGGGGTCGTGTTGAGAGCCGATTTAGCCAGCCACCCATGAAGCTGATTAGGCAGCCTGCGATCAGGAGGAACAGCTTTGCTTGTTAAACTTTTCACCTCTGCAAGCTCTTAGCCCTCACCGCGTTAAGGCCCCCCCCCCCTCCCGCTCTACCCCTCCATCTATCGCTTCCTTGCTCCTTCCGCCTGGTAGAATTTGAATGTGAATGCTGGCCGTGGTCCCCGTAGCAGGCTTAGCACAGGGGGCAGGCAGCTGCCCCTCCACGCCCAACCACCCCCTGGGCCGCCTGCTCTCGCTGTCTCTGCCTCCCCCCCTATCTCTCTCTCTCTCTGGGGGTCAGAGGTTCAACCACAGGCCGGTGCCTGGAGGGATGGCCACAGGAAGATAACGCACATGAAGGGCACTGGGGGAGAGAGGGAGGGAGAGAGGGAGAGAGGGGAGAGGCAGACACAAGCAGCTTGTTCATATTCAGCAAAAAAAGGAGAGAAATTGGAAAAGGGCGGAATGGGGAGGAGGATGGTGTAGAGGCGAAGATCTCTCAAGACAAGGTGAGGAAAGGAGTGATGAGACGTGAGAGAGGCGTGTCATTCAAATCACACAAACCTATTCTCTGGGTGTTGTGGATTACTTTTACAAGAAACATTCAAAACCACCACTTTTCTGGTTTTACACCTGTGTACTTTCAACGTGTACATTGTAACTACTTTTGTATTTATCTTAAATAAATTAATAATCAAGTAATAATAGAGTCATCTACCAGAAGTAGGGCAAAAGTTGGACCAGGTTAAACTTTTTTTGTGGGATGATAAAATTGTTTTAATGTTGTGTAATTCATTTATTTATTTTAGCTTTGATTATTTAAATTAGGGCTGGCAAAGTTAACGCGATAATAACGCGTTAATGCTAATTTCTTTTAACACCACTAATTTATTTAACGCGTTAACGCAACCACATCATACTAGCTTGTCGCGAAGGAGGCTAAATAACGCTCCAAACTTACGCTAAAAACTGGCATGGCCATTTTCAACGGGGGTCCCTTGACCTCTGACCTCCAGATCAGTGAATGTAAATGGGTTCTATGGGTACCCACGAGTCTCCCCTTTACAGACATGCCCACTTTATGATAATCACATGCAGTTTGGGGCAAGTCATAGTCAAGTCAGCACACTGACACACTGACAGCTGTTGTTGCCTGTTGAGCTTGACTTTGCCATGTTATGATTGAAGCATATTTTTTATTGCTAAATGCAGTAACTGTGAGGGTTTCTGGACATTATTTGTCATTGTTTTGTGTTTTTAATTCATTTTAAATAATATATATACATATACATACATTTGCATAAAGCAAGCATAGAGTATTTGCCCACTCCCATGTTGATAAGAGTATTAAATACTTGATGAATCTCCCTTTAAGGTACATTTTGAACAGATAAAAAGTGTGTGATTAATTTGTGAATAATTTGTGATTAATCGTGATTAAATACTTTGATCAATTGACAGCCCTAATTTCAATATATATATATAATTTTAAATTTGACTTCATTTCACTTTTTGTTGCTGGAGTCCTCTGTGTTGGCAACCCTGCTGTGCCAACGCAGCGGTCTCATTGAAATTAATAGGGGATTGCATTTATTTTCATGCAGTGCAAGGAAGCTTCAAATGTCCGTAGCCCTGTTACCATTCTGTACTTCACCATTACTACACACTACCTGCACAGACACACTCTATACTGCATATTACAACTGTCCTGCCTTATAATAGTACAGTATTTGTGTCTGAATACAGCTGAATAAAGCAAGAGACTTTCACTGAGATCTACCAGAAGAAAAACTACCTACAGCTACTTTCATTAAGTAGATAAATATAGAAGAGTATAAACTGATGTGCATATTTTGATGCTGGAAAAAATGTATTGAAACAGCTGCAACTTCATGATTTTCACGAGTGCCAATTTGTTGGGAAAACGGCACACAATCAGCATTTGAGTTAGTGATGTAAGTAGGTTTGAGTTGGATGGGTGGTCACTTGCATATTACTTACATTCCGCTGACGGGAGTGAATTTGGGGTCAGTCTGGGTTTCTGTTTGTTGTGAAGAAACCATTTCACACAGTTCTCCCCTATCCTGGTCTCACCTCTCACATTATACACACAGACAATCACACACTCTCACATGAGCAGACCCACTAAACTCATTTTCACAGGTCTCTGATCATTTGGCCAGACGCTGGGCGAGCTGATTAGCTTGTGCATGCCCCAACTGCCAAGTCTGCTTAAAAGGGCACTGAGTGGGCACCACATGGGCATCCCACAAAGCTGTGTGTGTGTGTGTGTGTGTGTGTGTGTGTGTGTGTGTGTGTGTGTGTGTGCGTGTGCGTGTGCGTGTGCGTGTGCGTGTGTGCAGGGGAATGCTGGAACAGTTAGTCAATTAATCGATTTACAGGAAATTAATCAGCAGCTATTTTTCAAGCTAAAAGTGTCAAAATATCCATTGTGCCAGCTTCTCAAATGTCTGAAGTTTCAGCTTTTCCTTAAGGTCTTACATCAGAAAGCTTCGATGGAAAATTTTCACTGTTTTCGGAGGTTTTAAAGATGCAGTAATTCATGAATTAATCAACAAAATAATTGATAGATTAATCAATGATTTATTGTTAGTTTCAACCCTAATTTACATATCACTACAGCGCCATGTGGCATACTAAGCTAAACCTTAATGGTACTAATCAATTTATTAGTATTATTGTGCATACAAATCCTAAAGAATTTGATATGTGTTTACATGTGTATCAAATTGGTGTGATTTTGGGCCTCTGTGCCAGAAACCTACAAACTAGGACTTTGTAATGGGGAAAGATGTTCTGCGGTGGTAATATTTAATTCTAACTGTTCGGCCGATTACCCTGTTTTCAAACTATTAAAAAGGCGTTATCAGTCTCTATAAGCCCCATAGACATGGGTCAACACCCCGTAGTAGGTTTTATCATCTATTCACATGGTAGATCACCGAAAGAAGGTATAAAAGAACACGACAGCGACTGTAGTAATTATGACAGGAGCAAAAGCGGAAGTCAGGCGCTGACAGTGTAAAGCTCCATAAGGGGTGAAGGTTGGGGACGATGAATGGGACACAAAACACAGGGTTTTCACCCAGGAGACCGGAGTTTGCATCCTGTGTGAAACCAACAATGTGTAGTTGTCTTTGTGTTCGTAATTATTTTAAGCCAAAACATGAGGTTTTTCTCTAAGCTTAACTGAGTGGTTTTTTTTAGCCTAAACCTAAAGAAGTTGTAGGTTTTTTTTTGCCTAAACCTAAAGATGTTGTAGTTCTATTGTATAAACCTAAAGAAGTTGTAGTTTTGTTGCCTAAACCTAAAGAAGTTGTACTTTTATTGCCTAAACCTAAAGAAGTTGTATTTTCTTTTGCCTAAACCTAAAAAAGTTGTAGTTTTTTTTTGCCTAAACCTAAAGAAGTTGGTGTTCACAGAAAAGAACAAGAGAATTTGAGAAATTAAATATAATAATATGAAAAATGTGTTGTTGTGGGGGTTTCAATAGCATGCCAGTTGAGATGTGACAGGAGTTGAAGGGCTAGCAACAAAGGACTCAATCCAGCAATATTACCTGGTCAGCATCTTAAATCCCAGACACCCAGGACGCCCCGAAATACTGTATTGATGTAATTAGAGAACATATTATACTGAAACTGAAATATTGGATAAGTTCTTTCTGTAGAATTTTTGTGTCTGTGTAGTTGATGCTTTTCATGTTGTGCATTTTTCAGATGCTGACAGAAGGAAAAGACGCATACGATGAGAACATCCACTATCCTCTCCTCATCACCTTGACCAAAGGACCTCAACCTGTCAGCCACACTCAGTAAACCAAAACAAGTGAGCCCTCAGCTCTACACGGTACCACTCCACATGCTTTTGGATATTTGAGATGGAATGATGCTACAGAGTCATGTGAATGTGAATGTGAACCACAAGTGATCTAAGTTAGGAGGAAGAATTGCACTGAAAGAGCAGCATTAGAACATACAGGAGGGGTTGAGAGCAAAACAAATCGTGGTCACATTTTTCATATTGATACTGGCCACTTAGAGGGGTTTATTATCAGATGATGCATGGCTTTGAAAAAATATTTGAGCGTGCATGTTTTGTAGTTTGAAGTGTTGTAAGAGAACAACCTCGTTTCCAAAGCAGTGATACGTTTACTGTGGCTGACGAGGAAGGAAATAAGAGGCGGATATATTCCGAGCTAGTATGTTTTAACCATCTGCCATATGCCAAATAACAACTGTCAGTCTCCAAAACAGTCACTCGGTCAGTCAGCCCTTTAATCAGTTGGCCTCGTCCCTTTAAAGTGGAACTGAAACGTTCCACCAAGTTAAACGGCTTTACTAAAGGGATTTCTATTCTAATGTACAAGTATATAACTAACATGACAAATGTCAGCATTTAGGTGAAATCCGCTTCATCTTTTTGTGACAACAGCGCCGCCATGTTGCAGTACTCTAGCCTGCAACGTCACTTGGTTGGTTAGCTCGGCTAAGTTACACAGATAGAGACCGTGAAATACTAATGTCCTGAGACTGAGGAGACACAGGACAGAAGAAAACAAAAAGGGGGACACTATTGTATTGTTCCTGGATGTAAAGATGAGTTTCACAATGTTAAAACCAAGAACAAAACAGCCCATTTCATAAACTGACGCTGAAACGGAGATCAGTACCAGAGTACCAGTACCACAGCAGTGCTGGCTATAGTGATACTGAAAGAGCCGTCCGACAGGCACCGAGTCCAGCTGCAGCTGGCTGTCTCCCAATCTCCAGTCCTCTCCTCTCTCCAATCACCTGTCTCTCCTCCTCTGCTGTCTCATTAAGACCTGTTCAAAGACAGGGGTTGCTAAGAGAATAAACGCTGAAAGGACTACATTATTCAGAAGCCCACGTTATAGCGTTTGTTTACGTAAGTTGCCGGTAACTTCTGTGTAACTTAGCCAAGCTAACCGGAGCTAACCAACCAAGTGACGTCACAGGCTAGAGTACTGCAACATGGCGGCGCTCTTGTCACAAAAGCTGCAGGAAAGATGACACATCTTTTTTTCTCTTAAATGCTGATATTTGTCATGTTTGTTTTAAAATGGTTCATTAGAGTGGAAATCCATTTAGTAAACCAGCTGAACTTGGTTGAACGTTTCATTTCCACTTTAAGGCCCTGACACACCAAGCCGACGGTCGGCCGTCGGACGGTTTGGGGTCGTCGGTGAGCGTCTGCCGGCCTAGTTTTTGCCGTGTGTCCCGCACCGTCGGCTCTAGTCTGCCCGTGTCAGAGGTTTTTTGGCCGATTCAGAAAGTTGAATTGAGCTAGTCGGTGAGAGAAATCACTCTGATCGGCTGTTCAGCTTCAGCGAATCAGTGCACCAGAAGAGAAACGTAAGTGAGGAAAGCAAGCCAATAAGTAAAGTCAAAAGGAAAAGCACAGAAGGTTCTTCTCATTCTTCATCTTCATCTCATCTGATCATTCCAATACACAGATATTTTCACAACAACATGGCCATCTGGAATGAAGCTAAGTGGGGAGTGAGAGTGGTGTGGAAATGGACGGTGAACGCTGCTTTGTTTCATGTCAAACAACGTATATTGACAGGAAGTGCAAGTCAATTGTTCGTTCCATTGCAACATCAGAGTCTAGTAGCAGAGCTACGCTTTCTCCATTTTGAACTGAAAGCGACTACCGGACGCCAGTAAAACATCCGCCTAAAAAGTGCCGTAAAAAAGTACTATTGTCATATTCTACCGAAATGGCCTGTGTTGTATAAAATATTATAAATATAACAAGCGTTTTCAGTCCAAAATGGCGGCACCAGAGTTTTGTCTCTTGACTTCTATACTCTTTGTTCATGTACGTATCATTACAACGACTTGTATATCCGCCGTCCTCTTCCGGTTTCCCTTTTTCGAATACAGACTAGAGTTATTTCATCTCACGCAGGCGCGGAACGTATGTGCTAAATGGCCACTGGCTGTAGTCCTTGCGGTGCGTTCAAATGCAACTTGACGGCCAAGACAAAGGCGACATAAGGCGACATGAGGCGACGCAACAGTCGGCCTTCATCACCTATCGTTTTTTTTTGTCGGCTTAGTGTGTCTGGGCCTTTAGTTAATCAGCCATCCAGGAAAGTGAACCGCATTGCCAAACAGTCATCTGGACCAGCCAGTCAAGTAACCAGTCTGTTTAATTACCTAATATGATAGTTAATTAGCCAGTAATCCAGTCATCATTCCAGCCAACAAGCCAGTCAGTTAACTAGTTGTTCAGTCAGTCAGTTATAGTCCTGCTGTAGGTGTCAGTTGGCCCTCTTTAACCTGGCAGTATTAACCTATGCCACTGTGTTTCTGGCCCCAGCATGGAGGCCAGCTCTAATTCATTAACTATCACAGACTGTGGAGCAGCTCACAGTTTCCTTTGTGTTTCCTTTATTTCTCTTTGTTCCCCTTCTTTCCTCGCGTTAATTTGCTCTAATACAACTCATTCATCCCAGTCAGAGGTCAGTATTAAGAGCTTCTTTTGTGCATTACAGAGAATAGTACATTAACATATTAAGGCACTTTCAGACTAAGGAGCAATTGCTGCTGCTGCCCAGGAGCTACGGCTTGCACAATACACAGCAACATCGCCACGAATACAAGTAGTCCACTACATCACATTGTCATTTCATTTTTACACGGCTCTGTTGGTGTGGCTTGAACTGTACCACAGACAATACGATTCCACCAACTCCTGCTTTAGTGGTAATTTGTTAAAAGGTTGTTAACTGCCACTGATGAAAGTCCAATTGTGTCACACACATATCAATCCACATTGTGTCTGCCGTCAGGACTCCTCCAGGTTGCACTGATCAAACATGTTTGTTAACAGAAGTGGGGCTCGCCGACTGAATCCTACGTCACATACATTTAGCTGTTCAAAGCGACTTAGTGGCCAACAATCAGATCCTGTGGCAGCTGCTAAACGCTCTTAGTCTGATCCCACCTTCAGGAAGTGAGAGTGTGTCTGACTAGAGAGACAGAGAGAGAAAATATGAAGTTGTAATGACTCCTCCTACTCGCATTTATTGACTATGGACCCCAATACTGTGGAATATATGAAAACAATTTATGATATGCTGTACAGAGCAGGATATCTTTGTATCTTTTTTTCTTTTCTTCTTTTTTTTTCATAATGCAGACATATCAATGGTCTCTCACCCCCAATGTCCACTGGCTCCGTGACCGCAGCGTACATCGGATCGGCACATACGGGTACTTTGCAAAAATTCAAGGCCGCGCCCCCTTTTGGGGGATAGAAAACTGAAGATTTCATAGACTTCAATGCAATTTGACGTATGTTTGGATCGTAATTTTGACAAGTTAGTATGCATTCATCTCTTGTTATACAAACATTTGTTTTATGCAAATGTCTAATAATTATTTTGCGACCTTACCTGAACCTGAGCGTTCGTGATACCTTAATAAATGAAGGTTGATCGCCGCCATGTCCCTTCAGTCTTCCCCTGTCCAACACAGTGGCCGGATGATGTATTGCCGGTCTGATGTATCGAAGTTCATGCTTGACGGGGCTATGAAATGCTACATTCACGTTTGAATGTACGCAATGCCTATTAATATTTCATGGTGCATATCTTTGGTATTGATTTAGTCTTTATATATATACAGCAAAACTGTATTGTCTTGTTTGTTTATATCACCCCTCCGATTAAGTCTGTGAAGCAGGAGAAGTAATCCTACAGTTTTCTTTCTGCTAATACCCATTATTCAGAAGTGCACATAAAAAACTTGGCACATAACTAAAACCCAAGTAAAGTATTTATTTATAAATGAGTTGCAGACGGGTTTTTAGTATGCATGTAAAACACAAAAAGTAATAAGCAAAATAACTTGAGAGACATTAGAGAGGCAAAGTCCCGCCCCTTCCGGCGGACCCCATGGGACCTTATTTCAGAAGAGAACGGAGACAGACAAATATTTTTTTGATCCCGTTTGAACTGCCCCACATATGATGTTTGTCAATTTAAAAGATCATTTTGCAAGTCAAGAAAGTCTCAGTTTGTCGTAGTATCATTTAGTTTTGTGTGAAACCGCTCAGTGAACTACATCTCTCGTCTCGCACAATAAACGTCACCAACACTAGCTGGCTAGCTAACTTAGCTATGTTCCACGCACAAATGAAACGTTATCTCACCTGATGTGTTTTATTAAACGACTCCTGGACTTTTCATCAGCCAGGAAGCAAAAGAACGAGCTACACCCGTTGCTGGTGTGAGTACATCCCGGTACGAAACACTCAAGCATCGTAGCTTCAGAGAGAGAGACATCACTAACAGGACATTTTGGTGTGTAGTCTTTCTAATAATTTCGTTATTATGTTGATACTTCAACAGTTTTACAACAAACCGCGATTTTCCTGACTTGAAAAATGATCTCTATCTTTTAAATTGACAAACATCATATGTGTGATTCATGGCGCAATTCAAACAGAATCAGGTGGTCCACAGGAAGGGGCGGGACCTCACCTCTCTATATCGGAAATCTGGCTGCTTGAACAGGCACACAACGCAGCCACATCCAGTGGACATCTGGGGGTTAGAATACGATTTCAAATTGATACACTCTGTGCGACCATAGATCTTGAACGTCCTCAAAGCCTCAAGAGCAAAAACATTCATACACTTCAGACCAATTGCTTCTCTTTTTTTCTGTTGGCATTTTTTGTTTCTATCAGCACAATTAACTGTTTTACTCAGGTCTTTTCCCATGCATTCAGCTGTTTCCTGTTTCTTGTGGTATTAAAGAAACGCCAAGTGTCAGTGTGGGCCACTCCAGCCTAAAGTTGTACCTATCACTAGTAACGTGTTTCCATATTTCACTGTGATCCATTGCTGTATACAACAGCCAAGAAAGCTATGCAGTATCTCCCCACGGCTGCTGTTTACATCCCTCATGTTGAAAACTCACCTTCAGAAATGAGAGGTATTTCCTTTGTGTATTTACTCAGAAAAGTAAGTTAAGCCAGTTTTATCAGTGGTCTCAATGCTTTGAGGAGTTGAATTGCATTGCAAAAACGTTCCCATTGCAAAGGTTTAGAAGTGTGTTTAATGACATTTTTATCTGTAATGCCGTTTGCTGTATACCTTTGATATCTGCGGGCTAACACATCAATACCATCCCAACTGTGACTGTGACTTCATCACTGTCTAATGTGACATCACCACCACTGACAGTGACGTCATTTTGCAACAATTTGGCACCACCGTTTACCACTTTTATCACTAGCGCTGCATTGCTGCTCCTTGCAACACCACTGCCTCTTTTCATGGCAAAATCTTCCCACGATGTGCTGTGATGACTACGTGATGTCACATTTTTTCCACAGTGATGTCGTCACTTCTTGTCGTGACATTGACACTTCTCACTGTGACATCAACAGACAGTCAAGGAACCACTGATAGTCAGTGTTATTCATAGAAGGTAATGTGCTGCAGCTGTAGCTCATACAGGAGTGCTCTATTCCAACAGATTTATGTCACTGTATTGTGGGATGTCTCCGCTAGGCTATTGTTTTGATTATTAAACTGAATTCTTAGAATTGTCGGTCATTTTTTTTTAGGCCATGTCCACACTAATCACTAATCCAGATCAATTTCAAATTACTTGGATTCTTCTATCCATACTGATCCTTTTTTTTTTTTTCGACCACCAAAATCAGAACTACAAGACAATTTGAATAAAGTTGAAGCTGCTTCTTTTCACTTTGTAGGAACACAAAAATTTTGAAGTACAGTTATCATGTGGTTTATGTTGTTTTGGAGTTTGACACAAGAAACACAAAACTGTATTTACTTCAATGAAATATTTAAATTGATCCACTTTAGTGTGGACATGGCCTCATATATAGCAGCCCGGTCGAACAGCATTACGCAAAATAGTTATGAAATTTTATGTATTGATTCGTGTACATGGACACGGATTTCAGTTATTTTTCGAGATGGTCAGCACGAAATCAATTCGTATGTAATCCACGTAATTGTGAACCGGGAAGTATAAATAGCGGCGAACGCTGCGTAGGGAGGCGGTTGGGTTGGATGGGTGGGTCAAAAAACACAGGACTTTCCCCCAGGGGACCGATGTTCGTGTCTTGTGTGAATCCACAAAGTCAAAGTTGATTTAATTGTCACGTAACTTACGTACTTAAAGGTCCCATATGGTAAAAAGTGAGATTTTCATGTCTTTTATATTATAAAGCAGGTTTAAGTGCTATATGAATACTCATATCAAAACGTAATCAAAACGCTCTATATACGGAGAAATACACACAGCCCGTATTCAGAAATTGTGCGTTTGAAACAAGCCGTTAGGATTTCTGTCCTTTGTGATGTCACTAATATACAATATTTAGACCATTACACGGTTTTAAACATAAACATTCTTAATGTGTCCCAGTTTATTTCCTGTTGCAGTGTATGTAAATAACATCAGCTGACAGGAAGTAAAGATGGACCCAAACTGTTGCCTAGCAACGCAATTCTGTTGTAATTCCATTGAAATGTGCTAAAACGGAGTGTTTCAGACAGAGGGTAAATACAGGTATATTCAGGCAGACAGTATGAGGAAAATAAAGTTTTTTTTTAACATTACAGCATGTAAACATGTTCCAGTAGAAACACAAAATACAAGTATGACCTTGAAAATAAGCACGATATGGAACCTTTAAGTTACGGCACTTCTGGAGTTATTTTAACCCAAACCATGATTTTTTCCTAAACCAAACTAAGTAGTTTGTTGCCTAACCAAGTCGATCTATTCCTAAACCTAAGTACTTTTATTTTGAAAAGACTGGAACGGATATTGACATCTGCGTTGCGTGTCGCTGGAATTTCGTAGGGAAATAAAAAATTCGTTGTTGAAAGTCGTGCTGAGCCTCAGGCAAAAAAGGGGAAATTCGTGTCTATGTACATGAATCAAATAGATACAATTTTGTGACTATTTCACAAACTGCCGTGAGACTCTGTTGCATTTAATGAGTTTCTCTGTTCAGTATATTACATTTTCTCTGCTTCACTGTAACCAATGGGTAATGGATGTTGTTCTTTGCAGTCTAAGGGTGGGTGGTTTTTTTGTGAATGAATACAAATAAATACATTTTCTTCAAGAAATGTGGGACTCTGGACTTTTTTTCTTTTGAAATTGTCCATTTGAAAATGGATAATTCATCACATCAGCTATAGCTACAATGTTATTTATTTAATGTAATCTTCTACAAAAAAAGCAAAATTATTTCATTATTACAAATAAATAAATTTTCTTCAAGAAATGTGGGACTCTGGACTTTTTTTCTTTTGAAATTTTCCATTTGAAATTGGACAATTGAACACATCAGCTATAGCTATAATAATATTTATTTAATCTAATGTTATACAAAAAAAGCAACATTATTTAATTATTAAAAATAAATATTTAATTTAAACTTTAATATTTCAGTACCACAAAAACAAAAAAAAGACAATTTATTCTCTGTCACCTTGCAGATGTCTATAGATTTCCTGTGATGATTAATATAATAAATGCTTATTATGTAGAGCGTAAAGCTGCTTGTGAATGTTCCATTATTAACAATCCGGTGTTAAATGATCACAGATGTAATAAAGTTTCCTTCGGGGCTCAGATCGGCCGTGGCTTGTGTTTCATACACAATGGCCTCCTGCAAGCTAAGCTGATGCCAGACAAGGTAACACACACAGATATACACACACATATGTGCTCACACACACACACACACCCATATCAAGCCCAGTCAACAGTCTACCCCTCCACAGGAAGAAAAGAGAGAGGGATAAAGGAGGGA
The DNA here is from genome assembly GCA_916700995.1 of Hozukius guyotensis. Classification (NCBI taxonomy): domain Eukaryota; kingdom Metazoa; phylum Chordata; class Actinopteri; order Perciformes; family Sebastidae; genus Hozukius; species Hozukius guyotensis. The sequence goes on along the minus strand of CAKALU010059787.1, from coordinate 40,619 downwards.
GGGAAGGCAGTACACAGCAGCTAATCCTGCAGGCTCACTCTTCTGTTTATCAGTGAGAAGGAGGGAGGGAGAGTTAGCAGAAAGGGAGGGACCAGCGAGGCCTCCTGATCTGTCTTTTGATATTTTAAAGAGGTCTGTTCTCTCCTCCCCAACACTCTGCTGGAGAGAGAGAGGAAGAGATAGAAAAAAGCTGCAAAGAGAAAGAGAGAAAGGCTGAAAAAGACAAGAGGGCAGAGGAGTAGGAGAGAAAAGAAATTGGACAAGACACACTGAATGGCTGGAAGGAAAGGCAAAGTGAGACCGCTGGAAATGAGGCGAAACTAGATCGAAACAGCGGGGAAAAAAGCTTCAGCCGTGAAAGAAAAAGAGAAGCTGACTGAGAGACTGAGATTGACTGGCGGAGTGAGTGATCGAACAGAGAAAAAGAGAGAGACAGAGTGCTCCCGGCTCGACACAAGGGCCCCATTAACTTGACCACTTGCCCTTTGCACACAAAGGCAAGGCCGGCCCACTGCCCCTCCCACCCAATTATCCACGATTAGGCTCAGTGCACTGTGTCAAGATGGAGAGGGGAGGAAAAGAGGAGAGGGGGGAGAGAGGCGAGCACAGGGAGGAGGAAGAAGGGGACAGAGGGAGTACGGGGAAAGACAGTAAAGACTGGAAGGAAGTGAGGGGTGGCCGATGAAGGACGACAAAATAGTTGTTAACGTGGAAGGGATTTGAGCATTTGATTTAGCACCGTCCACGTAAATGAGTGTGGCAGAGAAAGCTCAATGCACAGTGTCCCACTAATGTGACTTACAACGTATCTGTATTTGCTTGTGTTTTCAATATATCATTTATGTGTCATCAAATTGGTGTCTCACTTTGCTTTTTTTTTGCAGATTTTTTTCTAAATGTAACATGTGTTGTCAATGTGGTGTAAATGTTTTCTTCAGTTGCTTGCTGCGCTTTGTCCGTTTGCATGTGTCTCCTTAAATCCAAAATAATTCTTTGTTTTTGGCCAATTTGGGGAGGCAGAATTATGGAGGGCCGAACCTGCCAAAATCAAAAATCAATAAAAAAATGAAATAAGGCCCACAACCCGCTGTATGGAACTGGGAATGAAGACTGGAGTTGATAAGCAGACAGCGTTAGCTAGCATAAAGTCTATAATCTATACACTTTGATGTCAAGATGACCTGTTGAATGACAGCCCCCTCATTTGCATACTGAAGCAGAAATGCATGAAAAAATGTATAAAGAAAAGTAGACAGAAATAAATTAGCTTGGGAAAATGCAAAGGAAAATGAATGCAGAAATAAATAAATAAATGAATACATACATATACAAATGGATACATTTAAAATTAGTAAAAAAATAAATAAAAAAGTAAATTAATTAATTTCAAAGTTTATAAAAATAAATACATAAATAAAAGGGAAAATTAAATAGAAAAGTAGATAGATAGGGGAATTAATACAAATGTAAATAAATAATGAAGCAAATTAAAAGTGAAATATCAATTTATGTCACATATTATCAATTAATTAATTTGCAGTTGTGTTTCTTACCTTGTGATCAATGTAAGTCCAATATTCACTGTCCTTTTAGCTCTGTTTAGGTCTCTACCAACTCCTGAGGGAAATATCTGGCTGTTTAGCTGCTAAATGCTCCACTATGTTCACCGGCTAGTCACTAACTATGTCTTTCTGTTGTTTAGTGCTAAGTGGGTAGCGTACAGGTTTATCAGAGCTTTGTCGCTGAAAACAGCTGCTTTAGGCCCCGATCAGAGACCTTGCTTTTTTTTTGCAGATTTTTTTCCAAATGAAACATATGTGTTGTCAATGTGGTGAAAATGTTTTCTTCAGTTGCTTGTTGCGCTTTGTCCATTTGCATGTGTCTCCTTAAATCCAAAATAATTCTTTGTTTTTGGCCACTTTGGGGAGGCAGAATTATGGAGGGCCGAACCTGCCAAAATCAAAAATAAATAAAAAAAATGAAATGAGGCCCACAACCCGCTGTATGGAACCGGGAATGAAGACTGGAGTTGATAAGCAGACAGCGTTAGCTAGCATAAAGTCTATAATCTATACACTTTGATATCAAGATGACCTGTTGAATGACAGCCCCCTCATTTGCATACTGAAGAAGAAATGCATGAAAAATGTATAAAGAAAAGTAGACAGAAATAAATTAGCTTGGGAAAATAAATAGGAGGGAAAATGCAAATGGAAAATAATGCATAAATAAATAAATAAATACATACATATCAGAATGGATAGATTTAAAATAAGTAAAAAAATAAATACAAAAGTAAATAAATACATTTCAAAGTTTATAAGAATAAACACATAAATAAAAGGGAAAATTAAATAGAAAAGCAGATAGATAGTGGAATTAATACAAACGTAAATAAATAATGAAGCAAATTAAAAGAGAAATATCAATTAATGTCACATATTATCAATTCATTAATTTGTAGTGGTGTTTCTGACCTTGTGACCAATGTAAGTCCAATATTTACTGGCCTTTTAGCTCTGTTTTGGTCTCTACCAACTCCTGAGGGAAAAATCTGGCACAAACACACACACACACACACACACACACACACATACACACATTGCCTTCAATGACATAATATCCTCCGTCCACATCCCACCCACCAGTGGTTTATTTCAACATGGATAACGAGTTACAGGTGACCTTGTTGTCTCTGCTAGCAGCTGTTGTGCAGTTAAATTCTGCATTTTACAATGCTACTACTGCCTACATGCACAGGAGGTAAGCTATTATTCGAGCGCTTTACATCAATTCTCGTGTTCCTGTTTACACCGGCACGCGCATGCCCAGTGTACATGAACCGTCATGTGATGTGAACCGTCAGGCGTGGTAGTATGGACGGAGTTTAATTCTGAAACGGTCCTCGCCTTGACGGAGATCATTTTAGTTTCAAAATCGCGTTATAAAACAAAAATTTATTAGTGTGGATATAGCCAGATTGCACCTCGAGTACAGTATACACACACTATACAGTACACACACACGTGTAGGCCGACACATGCAAACAGACCCAGCATACGAACACACACACACTGACACATAAACAAATCGTCCTCACCACACTCACCACGGGCTCAGCTGCTTTCCAGCCGTGTTGTGTCATGTTGTGCTTTGTTGATACTCTGCCGCCAGCTAGCTGGCATCCCCAGGGCCTTGGGCTGGCACACCACCACTGACAGCACACACACGCATGCACGCACGCATGCGAACACACACACACTACATACTGTATATCAACACAGTCTCTACCCTCACTTTGACTGACATATTTCTGGTGCCACGATTCCTGCAGCTATCCAAAAAGTCTTAAAGGTCCCAAATTTAAAAAGTGACATTTTCATGTCTTTTATATTATAAAGCAGGTTTAAGTCCTATATAAATACTGTGAAAGTATCAAAACGCTCAATCCACAGATAAATACATACAGACCGCATTCAGAAACCGTACGTTTGAAACAAGCCATCAGGATTTCTGTACATTTGTGATGTCACAAATCTACAATATTTAGACCATTTCACAGTTTTGAACGTAAACATTCTAATTGTGTCCCAGTTTGTTTCCTGTTGCAGTGTATGTGAATAACATCAGCTGACAGGAAGTAAACATGGACCCAAGCTGTTTCCTAGCAACGCAATTTCGTTTCCATTCCGTTGAAATGCGCTAAAACGGAGCGTTTCTGATAGAGGGTGTATACAGGTATATTCAGACAGACAGTATGAGAAAAATAATGTGTTGTTTGAACATTAAAGCATGTAAACATGTTCTAGTGGAAACTCAAAATACAAGTATAAACCTGAAGATGAGCATATGTCCCCTTTAACACGTCTTAATTTTAGTTTTTGAAGTACAAGGTCAAATGAAGAGGTATTTCATTTTTTATTCTGGGCCAAATTAATCACCTGTTTTTGTTCAGCCTTTGTATTTTATTTCATTTCACAACACTGGGAATTTTCATTACATTGTTTTATATTTTTGTTATGTAAAATAGTTCAGACTACACTTTATAGGTGCATTGCTGCCTTGTGTGGCCATGATCTGCAATTTAACCGAGAAGAACATGTTTATACTTTTTGATTTTAGTGCTGAAGCAAAGCTAGGAATGCTTCCTCTTTTGACGGTATTAAGAACGTCTTAAAGTTCATTACTAGGGCTGTCAATTGATTAATATATTTAATCGCTATTAATCGCATGATTGTCAATAGTTAATCGCGATTAATCACAAATTTATCGCGGCTACTCTAGTCAATGCTTGTGATTCCACCAGATCAGTCTCAGATGCGTCCCAGAACTCTACGTTCTGCTCCACTAAAAATACACACCTAGCCTATTTTTGAGAGAGCCGCGTCGCATTGCTAAGAGTGGGATGCACCTAAAACCAGCTCTTTTGTTTCTGAAATGTAAAAACCTATTAATTATTTTGTGAAATAAACAGCTTTTTTTTATTTATTTATTTCACTGAGTTATACCGAGTTATATATCGAGTTAAATACCGAGTTATACTATGTATTGAAAATGAAATCATCCTTAACTAGGGCTGTCAATCGATTAAAATATTTAATCGCAATTAATTGCATGATTGTCCATAGTTAATCGCAATTAATCGTAAATGAATTGCACATTTTTTAGAGTTTTTCAAAATGTACCTTAAAGGGAGATTTGTCAAGTATTTTAATACTCTTATCAACATGGGAGTGGGCAAATATGCTGCTTTATACTGTACAAATGTATGTATATATTTATTATTGGAAATCAATTAACAACACAAAACAATGACAAATAGTGTCCATAAACCCTCACAGGTACTGCATTTAACATAAAAAATATGCTCAAATCATAACATGACAAACTGCAGCCCAACAGGCAACAACAGCTGTAGGTGTGTCAGTGTGCTGACTTGACTATGACTTGCCCCAAACTGCATGTGATTATCATAAAGTGGGCATGTTTGTAAAGGGGAGACTCGTGGGTACCGATAGAACCCATTTACATTCACATATCTTGAGGTCAGAGGTCAAGGGACCTCTTTGAAAATGGCCATGACAGTTTTTCCTCGCCAAAATTTAGCGTAAGTTTGGAGCGTTATTTAGCCTCCTTTACGACAAGCTAGTATGACATGGTTGGTACCGATGGATTCCTTAGGTTTTTTAGTTTCATATATAGTATATATAGTGCCAGTATCTTCACTCTAGCTTTAAAGCTGAGCCCGCTACAATCTGAACATTTTTTGTGTTTTGAGTGGCGTTAAAGCAAATTTACATTATTATCACATTAACTTTGACGGCGCTATTCATTACATTTGCCAAAATCTGCGGCAGGTAGTATATTCAGGCATGCACGTGCACTTTTTCTCACACTCAATGAGATACAGATGGTGTGTGCCAGGTGGGCTCAGGTGGTCAACTACTGACAGTTTGACCCGCACACTTCCAACCACAGATTAAACTGAGCCATATGTTTCGGTGTATGTGTGAGCGTACAGTGTGCGCATCTCTCAGCCCAACATATTTACACCCCTCCCCCCCACCCCCCCACCCTTTCACCGCTTCGTCCATCGCCCCCCAAAATCTCTCAAAACCTTTCAAGCCTTTTCCTCTCTCTTCTCCTCCTCCTCAAGGCAATTTGAGGAGGGCTTTTTAAATGATCCGCTCATTATCGGTAGTGGAGTCACTTTGCTTTTTCAGCTCTGTCTGCTTGCCTTCCTGCTTCCTTTTCCCCCCCTCTCTCCTCTTTATCTCCCTCTGTTTTTTAAGGGGCTTTTTTCTGCTTCCCCCCCTCCACCCCACCCCTCCCACTCCT
>CAKALU010059787.1:20710-34761 GCA_916700995.1 Hozukius guyotensis | reverse complement strand
CTGAGAGCATTTTTTCTCTCTTTTTTTTTTTTTTTAATTTAGAAAGCCATCGAGTATGAGTTGACATGGCAGAGTGGGAGCTACCCCCACCTCCCACACACACACACACACACACACACACACACACACACACACATTCACAACGCACACCTGATGCTGGCCTTGACGACAATAATGTTTTCCATTACAGGAGAAGGAATAGAGAAATATGTGGAGGTGGAATTCTGTGGTATTAATAGAGTCACCTGGAGTTGGGTGGAATGGGATACTGTCTATACAGAGTGGGAAACGTGTGGGTTTTACCGTGTTTATTATTGTGTATCCTTTAAAGAAAACACCTTTTCCACTTGGTAGACATGTTTAACAGACGTATACACACAAACTCACTTGTGCATTGACTCCCATCTGTTCTTCGAGGCTTTGCTGGCTCTATAGGCTGCTTGTAGTTATCCCCATTTACCTGTTCAGCCCCTCCACGTCTAATACCCATTAAAGCTCTCCATCTGGATATGCAGGAGGCTATGTTCACTGACCTATTAGCTGACTGTAGCGAGCTGAGGTCAGTCAGCAATGTATACGCACACACACACATGCACGTTCACGCAGTACAGTGATGCTTACACATGAGCTTATAGCAACGGGCTGCTAATTAAGAGGGCTGCGCTGTTGACGAAAGCACTCAGCTTATCGCCGGTTAAGTCAGGCCGGGTGGAAGCGAGAGACACAGAGAGAGAAAGAAGGAAACAGACTGCCGAGACATATAGAACGACACAAGTGGTCTGTGTTGGTTGAGAGTCCTTCCTCTAAATGTTGACAGTGTATTGTGGCAGTGTTTACCCCACTTTTAATGGCAGAGGGCCACACATTAGCCGCCGTAGGAGCCGCGCTGAATTAACACCTGCCTCTCTCCACACAAGCAGCTCCTTTCTGTGCTATTGTCTGCCTGTGACTTTGTCAGTCAGTTAATCAGCGAGGCCATCAATCAGTCTGTGAAACAGCCAGTTTGTCAGCGAGCCACCAAATCTTTACATTTAATGAGAAAGACGGATAATTAGTTAAATCAGAGACCAAAAAAAGCAGCCGGTTGTATCGTTCAAACTGGGTTTCTTTATATATGATTTTGTATTGTTATACATGAATATTTGATTAAAAAAAAAAATGAACAAAGCTCTTTGTTGGTATTCAACTTATACTTTCAACGAGAAAATTAAAATGTATATTTTTCAAGATTATTTACAAATGAAAATACATACGGATTCCATGCATCATTTAACCTAACCCCGTCGGATGGTTTGAAGCCATCATTGGAAACTGTTTGGTCAAAAAATACCTGGCAGGTGACTGGATGAACCATCTGTCAATCAAAATAACGAAAGCGAAACTAACTGATGGCAAAAAACATCGCCTTCAGTGTCGTTCTCTGCTTTTCGATGAAGAAATACTCTCCAGTTCTGATATCACTGATGCTATTGTAGCATCTACGCTAACCTCTTTAGGTGCCGCCATTGTTGTTTAGAACGAACAGTCGCCGCTTCGTGTTGTTTCTGAAATGTATACATACCTATTAATTATTTTGTGAAATAAGCATCTTATTTTATTTATTTATTTCACTGAGTTATACCGAGTTATATACGGAGTTATACTATGTATTGAAAATAAAATCATCCTTAACTAGGGCTGTCAATCGATTCAAATATTTAATCGCAATTAATTGCATGATTGTCCATAGTTAATCACAATTAATCGCAAATGAATTGTTTTTCAAAATGTACCTTAAAGGGAGATATGTCAATTATTTAATACTCTTATCGTGTCGTCTCACGCTATGGTCTCACACACCTAAGCCACGCCCGTAGCTGCAGTAGCTCCTCGCAGGACGCCGATCGGTCCGTTGTCTGGTGAGCCGAACACAAACGCATTACTTGAAGCCTGACAAGATGGCTTTTCGTGGGACATTTGATACGCCGATTCTCGTGTGATCTTGTGACATTGCGAGAATCCAGCTGCTATGCAAGGTTATGCATAATCTGCGCCCCTTGATGAATTTAAGATCCACTCCAGACATGTAGGGTGAGCATTCTTGTGGAAGCCCAAGTATTCATGTTAAATGATGCTTTCATCACTTGGTCCTGCAGTGGGTATCTGGCCCTCTGACAGGCAACCTAGCCCTAACCTAACTTACCTCTAAGCTGCCTTTAACTCCTTCTCTCACCCAAGCAAAGAGCAGATAATTAACCTGGCCTTCTAACTACATTCTATCTGCTCAGGTTTAACTGCCGTGGCTGGTCCCTCTGGCTTGATAGGCATTATCGTCATGCCATGGCCCCGCTAAGTAGTTCAGTCCTCTTATCTAGTTCCACTAGTCTTACAGATAGTTATAGCCTGCTAAGAAAACTTTTCACACCATTCTCTGACCCACAGTGCACCTTTAAAGCATCCTGTCCTCACCCAAGCAAAGAGCAGATACTCTGCAGCACGACTCTGCCTTATATCCAATGGCGTAAAGATCAACGGTGCAACCGGTGCAGCTGCACAGGGGCCCGGACAGCAAGCCAGCGTCCGATTATAACATTGGACACTCTCTGCACTGAATCCGTTACTATGCACTTCTGTTACATCATGTAAACAAACCATGTTGGCTACCTATCAGCTGTGCACTAAAGATCAGACTGGAGATGTAACCACTTATCTTCCTGTGTTTGTACTTTGATATTTACTGGAAATGACATACAATATAGCCAACAGTATAGATCTCCCTTCAGCCAGCTGCCACCTTATTACCTCCGCCAAGGCCAAAGGCCTAGGAAGGAGGTTATGGTTTCACCATCGTTGGTTTGTTTATTCGTTTGTTTGTTTGTTTGTTTGTTTGTTTGTCTGTCAGCATGATTACTCCGACAGTCCGTGATGGATTTGAATGAAATTCTTTGGAGGGGTGGGGTGTGGCACATTGAATAATCCATTATATTTTTGGTGGTGATACGGATCATAATCCAGATTCAGGATTTTTTTTACAGATTCCGATCAGCCAGAACATTAAGATCTCTGGGTATAACACATGCGCAGTGTAACTGATGACGCGTTGATGTCGCATGACCCCGCCTCCTTCTGAGAGCAGAGAGATACATGTGTGGATGAGTGGAGCTGCTGTTAGATGACGGGACGAGAGACAACGTAGTGTAACATTATACAGACACAACAAGGCTGCTGAATGAGAATGGCATCTGCTGATACGATACACACCGTGTTAATAATAAGCCGACCACCTCACTGTACCGCCAGCTGTGAGCTGTGATCTGTTTTTAAAGTCACGCGTTGGCGGAGGTCTGCGCTCTCCGAGTGCCATTCTAGTTTACTTAAATGAGTTTACCTCATTTCAACTTCACGAATCAGCCGTGCCCTTCAAAGTGGGCGACAGGAATGAATAGAAACAGTGCGTTTTACAAAGGATTAAAAGTGGTGTTCATTTGTGGAGATTATTTTACGGAACAAAACGTGTAAGTGTCATAAACGTTTCATATACTTATGAAGCTATGTTAAAGGTGCAGTGCGTAGGATTTGGTGGCATCTAGCGGTGAGGTTGCAGATTGCAACCAACTGAAACTTCTCCTGTGTGCCAAGCATGTAGGAGAACTACGGTGGCCGATGCAAAGACATGAAAATATGAAAACATGAAAACGTGAAAACGTCAAATCGTGAATGGCCCTCTCTGAAGCCAGTGTTTGGTTTGTCCGTTCTGGGCTACTGTAGAAACATGGCGGCCGGCTTTGTGAAGAGGACCCGCTCCCTATGTAGATGTAAGCTCATGTAGCTCATTGTAAGGTAACGAAAACTCATCAATTCTTAGTCTCGGGTGATTATACACTAAAGAAAACATACTTATCAATATGATATTCCATCTCTGCCAATAGATCCCTCTAAATTCTACACACTGTTCCTTTTACATAATTATTGTAATAAATATTGTAATTATTGGAGTAAAACTTTTGATATATGTGAATATACCTGCAATTTGTGCAGTAATAAAACAGCACATTGGTCCTTTAACAGCTCTAAAGGTTTGTTAACCGACATCATGTTTAGAGAGGATTTTAGGATTTACTAGCACAACATACAGTACATGGTGTTATTTACTTGTTAGAGACCAAACAGTTGACAAAATCTTTAGGTGCAACTTCAAGGACTTTTTATATGAATGACCCCAGCCTGTCTGATAGTCACACAGTAAATCTTACCAAACCTTTACCATATTACCTTCTTGTGCACCCATCTGTCCGTCTGCCTGTTCTGTTTCCATTTTTCCATCTATTTCTCCTCCTCCTCTCTCCGTCCCCCCCCACCCCCCCGCCCTTCTCTTTGGCCTATGTGCTTGTGGTCGCCAGGGCAACAGCTCTAACCTGCCGACCCATGTTCCCGTGGGCCAGGGGGCCATTAGGGGCCAGTCAACAAGCCTCTCTTCCTGCCACAAGTGGTGCTGGCGGGATGGAGAGGGCTCTCGTCTCTGCTTTGAAGGTCAACGAGGCCGCAGCCCGGCACTCTGCCAGTGACTCTTAGGCCCCCCCCCAGACCGGCACGGCAAAATACAGCTTTGAAACGAAGGTCCAATTCACCCACACGCAGATATAACCATTGTTACAGTGAATTACTGCTACACTTTTACCCCATCCAGGGAGGAAATCAGTTAGGTATTTCAAAACGTCCTTTTTTTTTTTTTTTCGAACAGTCAGTGTAGCCTGACAAGCATACTTTTGAAAGGTTCAGGTTTTGTATGATCACTTATACTTCGCTGGAGGAAAAAATGGACTGAGCAGTGATTGCATTGCTAATAGTGGATAGCTACTAAAATATATCACCATAGGCCAGTGCTGGCCAAGCTTTTTGGTTTTTATCCCCCATGTCCACTCATGACCCCTTGTCTCATCAAGTTCAATATGTTTGAGTTGTAAGCTGTACAAAAAAAAACATATTTCCCTTCAAAAATTGTTTAATTTGTATTAATTTAAATGCTCAAAGGGGTAAAACTATCCACTATTTAAAGAGAAAATATCCCATTTATCATATTGTGACCCTTCAGTTTTATCTTGCAATGCCTTTTAGGGTCTGGGACCACAGTAAAAGACTGTAGACAAACTGCATTTTCAACATGTAGTTTCTTTTATTTGCTGTATTGTAATTAATCCCTGAACATGCTATTCTGTCTTTCAGAGGTTGTTGCGGGCATGCCATGCCAGCTTGTCGGGAAGATCACTAAATAACTCTACGAAGTTCCGCTAAATTTTGGCTAGGAAAAACTGGCATGGTGATTTCCAAAGAGGTCCATTGACCTCTGACCTCAAGATATGTGAATGAAAATGGGTTCTATGGGTACCCACAAGTCTCCCCATTACAGACATGCCCACTTTATGATAATCACATGCAGTTGTTTGAATGCATTATAAATGTGTTATTTTCGCCTATTCTAAAATGGTGTATTTGAATATTTCTGCATACTGGGGTCACTAAACAATCTTGAATTACATCAATGGGGTATCACTGTAAAGCTGAGACTCTTGTGGATCCAATGAGCCCAACTGTATTCATGTGTGATGATGTTAGTCCCCATAGGAGACATTTCATTGTAGTGAGACCATTTTTTTAAACGTGACCTCCCTGTATAAAATGACCTGTGGTGACCTCTAGGATAATCACAGCCTCATGAAACTTTACAGCCTCAAACTAAAGATCTACAGCATTCAGAGGATGGATGGATCAAACTAGAGACCTAAAGTATTCAGAGGATGGATGGATCAAACTAGAGACCTAGAGCATTCAGAGGATGGATGGATCAAACTAGAGACCTAGAGCATTCAGAGGATGGATGGCTTTCCTAGCTAGATTGATAACAAGGGGTTTTGTGAGCTGTTTCCAGAGCATAAGTGCCGAAAAATGCAATTCTTGCAGAAATCTCCAAATGTCAAAAGTTTTTGATACCAAATCCACCCGATTTGACTGTTATCAGGCTATTAAATAGACATTATCAACACACATCTGTCCTATTATTAGGTTGGTAGGGCCCTACTAGCCTACTCATTTAGGACAGATGTGTGTTGATAATGCCTATTCAATAGCCTGATAACATGCAGTCAAATCGGGTGCCAAATCACAGCATGGCTTTTTCTATGGTGTTCCTCAAGGTCTCTGTGTCTTAATGCGATAATAGGGAGGGATTATTGATCATTTTTTATCAATTCTCGAGTAGTAAAGAATGGTTAAATTTAGCACCAAATCAAATGGTATCAACCCAAAAATTGCTGAAACAATTTATGAGACATAAGTGAGCATGGGAATGGCCATCACAAACTTATATCATCATTTTCTACACTCTTTCACAATTTATTTAAATTAATTAATGAATGTATTAATTATTTTTATTTCTTACTAATGACTAGAACAACTTGACACATGGTGATTAGCCCTGAACATCCCCAGTCTCCAACCCCTACCCCCCTAATAAAGAAGGCGGAATGGTAAGGGGTTAAAGTACAATGTTCTTCCACGGGTGTGTATGAAGGTCTTTAAAAAAAAGAAATACAATTAAACCTGAAACTAGATTTAGCAAAAGTCATCCGTATTCAACATTTCACTTTAAAAGTGTTGAATCAGTCAACATAGAACAACATTTTTCCTCACAGTCTTCTTCTATGTCAGCTTACAGGGTGGCATGCACCTGTTCCAAACAATTTTCCGGCTATTCTGTCTGGGGGGAGGTAAATACTCCAGTAGCCACTTGTCTGCCTCCTTAGGGTGGAAATGTACATAGATTATGTCCACACTAATCCTTCTGCGACAAAAAGGCATTTTGCTTCAATACGCCGGTCGGGTAAGGGGTTTTGACAGATACACTCAATCTTACAAACACACACGTGCACGTGCACACGCGCACACATTTCACCGTCCGTATGTGCACAAGGACGTCGGTGCAATTAACCTTTAGCTGATTCAGTCCTAGTACTCTGTTTGATTGAATAGAGCTGGAGTGTTCCCTAAGCCATAACCACAACCTCCTATGAGTGAGTGAATGATTGAGGGATTGTGTGTGTGTGTGTGTGAGAGAGAGAGAGAGAGAGAGAGAGAGAGAGAGAGAGAGAGAGAGAGAAAGAGAGAAAGAGAGAGAGAGAGTGTATTTCTGAAAAACTGAATGTTGAGCTTTAAGTAATGAGAGTAGGGGAGGTGGCCTATTTCATAGTTTTCTTAGAAATTCCCATGTGTCTTTGCCTGTAAATCTGTCTGAGTGTGTGTGTGTGTGTGTGTGTGTGTTTGCCCCTGTCTCGCCTTAAGTGCAGCCACCTCTCCAGCCAACGAGTTTAGACTCTGAGCTTCAGTGTTATGGCCTGGGTTTATCCTGCAGAAGGAGAATCCTCTGCTCCAGCTTGAGTCTAGCCTTCGGCCCTGGCAGACTGTCATCTGTCGAGAGTCTACTAGCCTCGAGCTCTCTTTTTGTTATTGGCTCCAATGGATTGAGCTAAGTAAGCGCTGAAATTATTGGAACCCCCCCAAAATATTGGCATGATTCAGAAGAGCCAGCTTATTGTTGCCCTGCGTGTGTGTATATGCTTACACGGCATTCCTTTCTTTAAGTTGCTCATCATCTTTGCTCTATTTATTCGTATCATATCTGTGCTTATACCTCCTCACTGAATGCTAAACCCAGTCTCACCTGGATCTCAGCCATGCAGGACTAGTGAGCCTTTTGTCTGTAGTGCAGTTTGTGCCCTTCGGTGCCAGCTGATTCAGACAAGTGGCCAGCTGTAGAGGCGAAAAGCTGCAGCACTTTACTTGTTGCGGCTGCTGGCCTGATTCCCCCGCAGCTCTGCTGTGCCAACGAGCCCTGAAAGGAAACAAGAGTGCCAACTCTTGCCCACTTATGTCTGTTCTCGAGTTTTACCGGGTTATCAATTTGGTGTGAGTATGAGCTATTGATGTATTGATTAAATACATAACCAGCCACTCATGCACTGAAGGGTTGGCACAGGACCTACTTAAGGCAAAGGCCATATAGGCGGTCGCTTCTAAAGGGCACCCTTCCTCATTTCATTGCATTCATCTGCATCGAGGTAACAAATGAAAAAAAAAAAAAAATCTGAATTTCGCCTATAGGACACCAAAAGGGTCAGAGCCAGCCCTGGGTTGGGCTCACCTTGCTGTTCCTTTTGTCTCAGTGGAGGTCATTTTTAGGGATGCAACTACTTATATTACTGACTAATCTGCTGATTCTTTTTTTTGAGTAATTGTTTGGTCTAATAAATGTCAAAAGTACTTAATAATGGCTGTCACAATTTCCTTAAGGAGGAATCAATGTTACGTCATTGGACAGGAAAAAAAAGACCAAACCTCACAGATCACGATGCACTGATTCTTGAAAAAAGTTTCTGATAGAAAATGATTAAAGCTAAACCTATTATATTATATGTATATTATATTGTATATATATATATATATATATATATATATATATATATATACACTGTATATACTGCATGACTGTCCATAGTTAATCACAATTAATCGCAAATTACTCACACATTTTTTTTCTGTTCAAAATGTACCTTAAAGGGAGATTTGTCAAGTATTTAATACTCTTATGAACATGGGAGTGGGAAAATATGCTTGCTGTATGCACATATGTAATTAACAACACAAAACAATGACAAATAATGTCCAGAAACCCTCACAGGTACTGCATTTCACATAAAAAAATATGCTCAAAACACAACAGGTAGGCAAACTGCAGCCCAACAGGCAACAACAGCTGTCAGTGTGTCAGTGTGCTGACTTGACTATGACTTGCCCCAAACTGCATGGGATTTTTCATTCAGATATCTAGAGGTCAGAGGTCAAAGGACCCCTTTGAAAATGGCCATGACAGTTTTTCCTCACCAAAATTTAGCGTATCTTGGGAGCGTTATTTAGCCTCTTTCATGACAAGCTAGTATGACATGGTTGGTACCGATGGTTTCCTTAGGTTTTGTGCTCTGTTCCAGAGAGGCAAATTTAGCAGCAGGTGCAGTGATCAGAAACTATTTATTGTAATGAATAGGGTGTGGAGTTTTAGCATCTTTTGCAACTTGGAGCAGCAAACTGGAATGATTGACGACCAAAGGAGGTGTGGACTTTAGGAAATGGCCTTACTAATAAATTTGCTGGAACTTAAATTGCGGTTACTGTTGGAGGTATTGAGTAATGAGCAGAGATATGGAGGGGCTTTGCCAATGATAGTTTCATAAATGGACTGATACCAGCCGATCTAACACCTGGTATGCCTGCTGCTGTTTATAACAAAATGAGAGAAAGTGTTGCACTGATGTCTCTCATCCATTATTCATTGTCATTGTTAGGTTTCTATGTCTTTGAGTGCTTGTGTGCATATTTGTGTTCTATTGTAGTTTTGTGTTTACTTTGTGTTTGCTTTTGTAAATGCATGTACAGTGTATGTGTTTACCTGTGCGTGCATGTATCTATATGTATGTTTATGTGCCTGTACGTGACTGTATGCTACTGTATAGCCCTGTCTCCCCCTGCAGCGTACTCATGCTATAATGTCGCTGTGCTAGCTTAGAGTCATGCAGCGTGCTGTTGTGCGCTACTAACTCACACAGCTCTATTAATTAGCTGTTTGATGCTGTTAATTGGGCTCCCACTGCTGCACTAATTGATAACGCCATTGCCATTGACAACACGAAACACAAACACAGAGAAGTCTCTCGCCGACAACCTATTCAAGCACCAGAGAGTGAGAGTGGGTGGGGTGAAAAGCGGGAGGAAGTGGAAGGATGAGAGTCACCAGCAAAAGGCCTGGGGGAGGAGAGAGAAGAGAGACAAAGAGAGATGAGGGGGGGTGGGGTGGGGAGGTAAAGAAGGGGCAAGATGTTAGATTTTTTCCATGTTTTACAATGCAATTTCTAAAAGTGATTCTACATATTGATTACTGTTTTGTTATTCACGACTCGATGGCTAACTCTCACAAACAACAGTCTGTGTTTAAATTTCCATTGGATGAAAATGTAAATGCAATCTCATGTGTCAACACCTGGTAATAGCAATATCATCTTTCTATTGCTCTGTGATCTGCATAGCTCCACATCCCTCCCCTCTCTAATGGCACTGTTCAGCTATTCATTGAAATGTCTGTTATCATATATAGCATGTGTTTTTACCTGTCACTGTCTCAGACCATGAGACGCCAACGCTGAGCATTGGAAACCAAAACAATATTATTTGAGCGGTCACATTATAAAATTCATTTTGAGAGAGGGAATGTTTACTGTATATCTGAATTTCACCAATTAATATTTCACATAGGTGTCACTGAAAAGTTCTGTAATTGTTACTTTTTTGTTAGTGAAACTCTTATGATTGTGCAGAAGATTATCTTTTACAGCCGGGGGGGACAAAAACTCACTGACAGAATGCCTTTATTTTACACTATTAATATACAAATATTTCTGAATGACTTTAATTTATTTTCAATTTTACTTGTATTTATTTTTGGCCACACTAGCAAGGGGTTCTAGGGATGGCGATGTTGGTTAGTTGGTTGGTCGGTCGGTCGGTCGGTTCACCACAAATATTGGATGGTTTTGATTAAAATTTTGCACAGACATTTAAGGTCCCCAGAGGACGAATCCTAATGACTTTGGTGATTCACTGACCTTTCATCTAGTGCCACCAGAAATCAATGTCCTTACATAATCTAGTGAAATGACTTTGCTGGCACATTATTTAGTACAGACTAGGCCTGTCAATCAATTCAAATATTTAAATCGCGATTAATCGCATGGTTGTCCATGGTAATCTCAATTAATCGTAAACGAATTAAGTAATTAATACTTAATACTCTTATCAACATGGGAGTGGGCAAATATGCTTGCTTTATACAAATGTATGTATATATTGAAATCAATTAACAACACAAAACAATGACAAATATTATCCAGAAACCCTCACAGGTACTGAATTTAGAATAAAAAAAATATGCTCAAATCATAACATGGCAAACTGCAGCCCAACAGGCAACAACAGCTGTCAGTGTGTCAGTGTGTCAGTGTGCTGACTTGACAATGACTTGGCCGAAACTGCATGTGATTATCATAAAGTGGGCATGTCTGTAAAGGGGAGACTCGTTGGTACCCACAGAACCCATTTTCAGGCCATGGCGGTTTTTCCTTGCCAAAATTGAGTGTAAGTTTGGAGCGTTATTTAGCCTGTGACAACCTAAAAATCACAAGTTAAAGAAATTAGTGGCGTTAAAACAAAATTAGTGTTAAGGCATTAACTTTGACAGCCCTAGTACAGACATTTGTGGCTGGCAGACAATGATTATCCCTCTTGTCTCTGGTCACCTGACTTCTTATCTGGCGCCACCAGCGGGTTGACATTTTTGGTTTGGAGTAAAAAATATCTTGGAGGGATTCCCGTGAAATGTGGTACAAACATTCATGTTCCCCAGGGGATGAATTGAAATAAATTTGCTGATCACGTTCATTTGGTAATTGCACAAGATGGAAACAGTCAAAAGGGTCAAAACTTAAAAAAATTACTTTGGTAATATGAACATATAAGCATGGTAACGTGCAAAACTAAGATAGTGACCATGGTGAACCCTATCTGCTAAGCATCAGCATGTTAGCATTGTCATTGTCAGCATACATCAGACCGGCACATATACGGGCACTGAAGATCCCATAGACTTCAATGCAATTTAACGTATGTTTGTATCGTAATTTTGACAAGTTTATATGCATTCATCTCTTGTTATACAAACGTTTGTTTTATACACACGTCTAATAATCATTCTGCGACCTTACCTGAACCTGAGCGTTTGTGATACCTTAATAAATTCAGGTTGATCGCCGCCATGTCCCTTCAGTCTTCCTCCGTCCAGCACAGTGACCAGATTTTTTTAGGACGCGGCAGGGGAACAAATCAGAGATCAGCGTTTTGGGATTTATTGTTGGTGCAACCAACTACACAGCAACTCTTGGGCATTGCGTTATTACTATTACTGTTTTGTTTAAAGTAGAAGTTTGGAGACATGTTTCAACTTCTTCTGGTTACTCTGTTACCGTCTATGAGGGACACGGGATTGGTTTCCCCTAGAAGGAGGCGTGGTCACGCGAGCCCACTCTGGATGACGTATTGCTGGTCTGATGTTGCCACAATAGCTTTAACATTCAGCACAAAGCACCGCTAAGTCTCACAGGGCCGCTACCGTGGCTGTAGACTCATAATCTTGTTTCTCTATTGTGCTTATCTTTTCTTTTCTCTCCTGTAAAGGGGGCTAACTAGAGGTGTGTGTGTGAGCGTACATGTGCACGTATCCACGTGCATGCATCTGCTGGTGAGTACAGCACTGCCTTTAATAGTGGCGGTGGTGGCAAATTACAGACCAGACCATTACTACCACACACACACACACACACACACACACACACACACACACACACACACACACACACACACACACACACACACACACACACACACACACACACACACAGCTCTTTGGACATCTGGACACACACCTGTTAGCCACCTTATGGTAGCCAATGCAGCACCCCCAACTGTGCACACACACAGACACACACAGACAGTCTTTCGTTGAGGCTTTTTCATCCTTTTTCTAAAGAAAAGTACTCTCACTCTTAAGCTGGTATATGGCCTTCCTACTCTCTTGCTATTATATGACTTTCCATTAGAGGCAATTACTGCTGAGACTCCAGCACTAGCTCCAGCATTCTCACACGGCTTTATCACTTCTGGTCAAAGAGCTGGCTTGTTCATGTCAAGTATGCATTGTACACGCCGGAAAACAAGTTACATGATACTTCAGTCAATAATGGCATGTAGCTGGGAATTCTTTTAATATTTTTTTTATTACATTTATCTACAACTGATATTTTATTTTCGGTTTTATTTTACTTAATTCAAATGCAACAGAAGACAAATAAAGACTTATACAGTATAGAACTGATGCCTCGCTCATTTTAAAGTTGATTTAATTTATCAAATACATCTGTTCAGCAAAATCCAAATCATAAGAGTGAATTTATGGTGATGTTCTCTCACTACTATCCTGCTGTCAAGAGCTGAAAACATAAATGATCTATTTCAATGGGAAAACATGTAGAAAACAGTTCCAAACCCTCATAAACCAAACGTAGACTGTTCAGTATACTTGTCAGTATAAGCCAAGTATACTTAGACTTTTCTGTATACTTATTACTTAGACTTTTCTATATACTTATCAGTATAAGCCACGTATACTTAGACTTTTCTAAATACTTGTCAGTATAAGCCAAGTATACTTAGACTTTTCTGTATACTTGTCAGTATAAGCCAAGTATACTTAGACTTTTCTGCATACTTGTAAGTAAAAGCCAAGTATACTTCGATTTTTCTGTATACTTGTAAGTATAAGCCAACTATACTTAGACTTTTCTATATACTTGTCAGTATAAGCCAAGTATATTTAGACTTTTCTGTATACTTGTCAGTATGAGCCACGTATACTTAGAATTTTTTGTGTACTTGTCAGTATTTTGTTAAGTATATCTCTGATAAGTACATAAAAAGTAAACTGAAAGTATACTCTCTTATTTGAAGTTTAAAAGAAGTATACAAGTAGCACACTTGAATTCACTTCTTTTTGGCAAGGGTTCTCACCCTCAGTTTAAATCAACCTTTCTCCAGACGCCATACAATAATAAACTTCTGTTAAACTCCCATTGCCCCTGAGAGACTCATAAACCAGCCGTGACCTGACAAAATGGCGTCCGACAACATGAAAGACAACTTCCTGTATTTGGCCCTAGTGCCCAATAGTGGCCTGCTCTCATACATCAAACAGAGCTCAATAGGAAATGTCCCTGCGGAGACAATAACAACCTCGGTGGCTTTGATTTAGCCGGAGACCCCACTGTACAAACACCGCACGCAAAGCTGCATACCGAGGTACCCACACCTACCAAAGCCGGATGGAGCCTTTTATTATGTTCAGTGTCAGACTTCAGACACTG
>CAKALU010059787.1:0-20690 GCA_916700995.1 Hozukius guyotensis | reverse complement strand
GACTTTTCTATATACTTATCAGTATAAGCCACGTATACTTAGACTTTTCTAAATACTTGTCAGTATAAGCCAAGTATACTTAGACTTTTCTGTATACTTGTAAGTATAAGCCAACTATACTTAGACTTTTCTATATACTTGTCAGTATAAGCCAAGTATACTTAGACTTTTCTGTATACTTATCAGTATAAGCCAAGTATACTTAGACTTTTCTGTATACTTATTACTTAGACTTTTCTATATACTTATCAGTATAAGCCACGTATACTTAGACTTTTCTATATACTTGTCAGTATAAGCCAAGTATACTTAGACTTTTCTGTATACTTGTCAGTATAAGCCAAGTATACTTAGACTTTTCTGCATACTTGTAAGTAAAAGCCAAGTATACTTCGATTTTTCTGTATACTTGTAAGTATAAGCCAACTATACTTAGACTTTTCTATATACTTGTCAGTATAAGCCAAGTATATTTAGACTTTTCTGTATACTTGTCAGTATGAGCCACGTATACTTAGAATTTTTTGTGTACTTGTCAGTATTTTGTTAAGTATATCTCTGATAAGTACATAAAAAGTAAACTGAAAGTATACTCTCTTATTTGAAGTTTAAAAGAAGTATACAAGTAGCACACTTGAATTCACTTCTTTTTGGCAAGGGTTCTCACCCTCAGTTTAAATCAACCTTTCTCCAGACGCCATACAATAATAAACTTCTGTTAAACTCCCATTGCCCCTGAGAGACTCATAAACCAGCCGTGACCTGACAAAATGGCGTCCGACAACATGAAAGACAACTTCCTGTATTTGGCCCTAGTGCCCAATAGTGGCCTGCTCTCATACATCAAACAGAGCTCAATAGGAAATGTCCCTGCGGAGACAATAACAACCTCGGTGGCTTTGATTTAGCCGGAGACCCCACTGTACAAACACCGCACGCAAAGCTGCATACCGAGGTACCCACACCTACCAAAGCCGGATGGAGCCTTTTATTATGTTCAGTGTCAGACTTCAGACACTGCCTGAACTTCCTGCCAGCAGACAAAATATGTGTCCTGTGTCACCAGGCCACTGTGTTTGTGTATGCACGTGTATTGTATTATTAGGAACCCTCTTTAGCTTTTTGTGAACCAGGTGTATATGTTGGTTTCACAAAAGAATTTGATCTAGTTGAGCGACTTTACTCCTAATATCTGACTGCCTCAAAAGACCTTTTGCCTACAGTGCTGTCTTCTCAATTAACCTGCATTATTAAATACAATCAGATTAACTAACTGCAACTGGACTAAATAATCTGATTTTTTACCTTTTGTTGCATATTCCTATAACAACTCGTATCGCATCAAATCGGATTAATCCCTTTTTTTAAAAAGCCATGAAAGCAAACATCTGCACCGCAAAGGTTTAAATCCTGATTTACTTGTAGCCTGTGTTTTGCAGTCTATGCTGTGTTTTCCTCCCAAAAAACAGAAAGCAAGAGCAGAACAGAAGAGTCTTCCACGGGGAACAGATTTGCATATCTGCCATGCCTCCCGACAGGCAGAGAAGTGCTATCCTGACAGGCCTAATGAACTAGCCGTTTAAGTGGTCAAATTATACACTCATCCCTTTTTATCCTCTGATATCCCGTCTTTGTACAGGTGATGGAAAGGCAACTTTCCCCATTCACACCCCTTTAGAAAAACCAACCTCGCCTAATCCCTACTCCCCTCTCTCTCTCTCTCTCTCTTTCTCCCTCTTCGTCTCTATCTTTCTCTCTCCATCTCTCTATTCCATGACATTGGTGGAAAGTGCAAGCATTCATAGAATAGAAGAGAGAGAGAGAGAGGCAGAAGGGAAAAGGCAGTGCTCTGAGGCCCTTTGTGGAAAGAAATCATGTCGAAAAATAGAGCCGGGGCACGAGAGAGAGAGAGAGAGAGAGAGAGAGAGAGGGAGAGAGAGGGAGTGGGAGAGAGAGAAAGAGAGAGAGAGAGAGAGGCTGTCACAGACCTCAATGGCAGCATTATGTAAATGGCTGACATCCCCTGATGTAAAGCTGAATAGAGAGACATTAATGTCTTGTGTATATTTAAAAAGCCTGGGCCCAACTCCTCAGGATTGCGAGCGGCAGATCCCGTAATCATGTTGACGAAGTAATGGCAGAGAATTAGTTGTCCATTAAAAGTGTATTATGCACCACGCTGGCACATGAAATTACTCTCAAATAGTGGAATGGCTGAGGGGGAGTGACGAGGGAGAGCGAGAGAGAGAGATGGAGGGGAGTGGGAGGAGGACGTTGATGGATGGTTTATGCGTGTGTGCGTGCGTGCTCGGCAGAAGTGCGCGTGCGCCCGTGTGTACAAATTCCCCTGCTCCGACTAGGGGAGGCAGGTGATTGACATCTTTAGACTTTGGGAAATCAAAGCACTGTGAGTGTGTGTGGATGGGCGCACAGCAGGACCTGAAAGATTCTAATGAGGTTATAGAGGGCTGGGTGTCACACACACACGCACACATTTACATATGCACATGCACACTGTCTGCTCCGCACACAAGTGTAGATATGTGACAAGTTAAAAGTATGAGAGAAGAGCTCGGAATGGGATAATAAGACGGAGGAGGGGGTGAAAATGTCTTCCAAATTAGTGAATAGATGGAGGCTCATTCTTTACCCCCTTGGCTTCTGTTGTTCTCTTGCACCACATGAACCACAATTGACATTAATGTAGCACTTGATATGAAGGAGAAATATTTCTGTGATACAAAAAGTGGCCTGAGGCAAAGCTAAACGGAAGAATCTCGCTGTACATGGACAGGTGGTGTCAGTTCTCTCGTCTCAGTCGTCTTTGAGCGGCAGTCGAAGTCTGCTGTCATATTTGTCAGATTGTCCCTTTGTCAGGCCTCATGTGTGGTATTTGTAGACCGCAGTGTGTGAAACTCTTGAAGTTCTTGAAAAACCGCTTCCCATCCAAATTCCCCTACGTTTGTTGCACTTGTCAAATAACACGAATATCACTTTTCTGTCAGCTCCTTCCCTGCAGCCATATTCAAAGAGCACATGTCACAGGCACAGAGGTTTGAGTTTTTTAGGTGGCAGCCAAATACAGTGAAGTTAAAATAAACATCTAAGTGATGGTTTGCCGTCCCGCCTCCCTCCCTCCCTCCTTCCTTCTTTCTTTCTGTCCTCCATTCTTCTCTCGTGTCTGAGGCGATAGAAATGTAATTCAGATGTCAAAACGCCCCGTCTCGCTCTCTCCCTCTCGCCCTCTCCCCCATCTCTCTGTCTTTCTCTGTCCTTTTCTAGTCCGTCGTTCCTATTGTTCTCGCGGCTGCTCCTTTATCGAGCGAGACATCGCCGAGAGGGGGAAGAAAAGAAAAAGATGACATGCTTTCTCAGCCCGTTGCGGCGCGTCCCCGGCTAGAGTGGCTTGTCATTGGAGCGATAGAGGAGTGACAGCTTCCACTGTAGAGGGAACACCCCTGCGCCATAATGGGACTGACTGGGCTGCCATAGACCTGTCTGTCTGCCTGTCAGTCAAACCTATCCATCAGCTCTTTGTGACACGAACCTGTCTGTCTGTCTGCACTGTTCGGCGGTCTGGCCTTTTGGTTGTATAAGTAATACAGTCTGTATCTTTCTCTCTGTTTGTGGATCTGTCTTAATATTTACTGGACTGTAAATAATGCAGTCAGTCTGTATTTGGCTGGTCATTGCACTGTATCTGCAGTAGATCTACTATCTACTATCCTGCCTCCCAGTTTTCTCTGGAGCTTTTTCTCACTGAGCCTACAAGCATCCAAGCATCTCCATAACGTCACAAACAGCATGTATCCCACCATCTAGCAGCCAAATCAGCTGTCAAATTACCCCTTTGACGGACAGTTGATTGCTATGACATTTCAGTATATATCGCCATTACCACTGCATCCTACTGTACATGACATATACCACAATAAGATGCACCCTATACCCTCCTCCTGTTTTCAAGAACAATGCATGTTCACATTCGGCTAAATGGACTTGTTGGAAGTGCCTAAATGCTTTTGGACTGTAAATGGTATGAAATATAGATGTTACCTTCAGCAATCATGCCAGAAACACTGACTTAAATGCATCAAACGATGCAAGGCCAACTATAGAGTTTGTTAATGCCCTGATTTGTTTAAAACATTGCCATTTTTTCAGATCATTTTAGGGCCTTTATTGACTTATCAGATGTTTCGCAATTGAAAATGGCATGAAAGAAAGAGATAGTTGCTATGACAAACTTAATGGACTGATTGTGAAGTGGATAGCCTTCCAGGCCACCAGAACACATCAGCTGAAATGAATTTAATTGAGACTCTATAGAGAAGAAATAACATCATACACTCTAGATGTTGCACTGGTATTAAAATACAAATAGATATAACTTCCTAATCATTTAGAGGGTTTTGAATTCTTTTGTCGAATAAAGAAAATGTGAGCACTTAAACCTTAAGTCAGTAACTTTGTGTAAATATAATAAAAGTTATTGTCATAAAAAAGTCTCTCTATTCTGACAGTAGTGCATGAGACAGATAATCTTTGAAAAAAATCCTGTTCCTCTGTGTCCTCCTGGTGCTCCTAATGGCAATACATTATAGTAGAGTATGTCATAAAAAATCTGAGTATAGTATGAAAAAAGTCACAGCATAGTAGGCCTATGTCATAACAAGTAATTGTATAGTATGTCATAAAAAGTCATAAAGATCATAGGATAGCATGTTATAAAAGGTCATAGTATATTATGTCGAAACTGTCATACTGTAGTTAGTAATAAAAGCCATAGTACAGTATGTCACAAAAGAGTCAAAAATAAAGTCATAGTATTTTATGTCAAAAAAGTCATAAAAACATAATAATATAGCATGTCGAAAAAAAATTCATAGTATAGTATGTCAAAAAAAGGTCATAGTATAGTATGTAAAAAAAAGAAGACATAGTATAATATGTTGAACAAAAAGCCAGAAAAAGAGTCATAGTATAGAAGTCATAAAAAAATAAGTCATAGTATATTATGTTGAAAAAAACGGTAATGTATAGTATGTTGAAAAAAGAGTCATAGTATAGTATGTGGAAAAAAAAATCATTGTATAATATTTCGAAAAAAAAAGTCATAGTAAAGTATGTAAAAATAAGTCACAGTATAACATGTCATTAAAAAAATCCTAAAAAGGCACAGTATAGTATGTCATATAAAAGTGATGTAAAAGTCAAAGTATAGTAGGTCTATGTCATAAAAGAGTTATAATATAGTTAGTCATAAAAAAGTAATTGTGAATTATGTCATGAAAGAGTCATAAAAAAAGTCATAGTAAAGTATGTCAAAAAAACCCTGAAAAAGTCAAATTAAAGTATGTTGAAAAAAAGTCAAATTAAAGTATTTCGAAAAAAGAAGTCATAGTATAGTATGTCAAAAAAAAAGTCATAGTAAAGTATGTCGAAAAAAAACCCATAGTATAGTATGTTGAAAAAAAAGTCATAGTATTGTACGGCAAAACATAGTCATAGTATATCATGTCGAAAAAAAAATCATAGTATAGTACGTCGAAAAATATCCACAGTAGAATGTTGATAAGAAAATCATAGTATAGTGTGTGGAAAAAAAGTCATAGTATAGTATGTCGAAAAAAAAGAAGTCACAGTACAGTATGTCCAAAAAAAGTCATAGTTTAACATGTCGAAAAAAAGGCAAAGTTTAGTATGTCGAAAAATGGTCATAGTATAGTATGTTGGAAAAAAAGTCATAAAAAAGACATAGTATAGTATGTCAAAAAATGTCCACAGTATAGAATGTTGATAAGAAAGTCATAGTATAGTGTGTCGATAAAAGAGCCACAGTATAGTATGTTGATAAAAAAAAGTCATAGTATAGTATATAGAAAAAAAAGTCATAGTATAGCATGTCGAAAAAAAGTCATTGTATAGTATGTCGGAAAAAAAGTCATAGTATAGTATGTCGAAAAAAAGTCATAGTAAAGTATGTCGAAAAAAAAGTCATAGTATAGTATGTCGAAAAAAAGTCATAGTATAGTATGTCGAAAAAAGGTCTTAGTATAGTATGGCAAAGAAATTCATATAAAAGTTACAGTATAATATGTCGAAAGAAAAGTCATAGTATTGTACGTCAAAAAATAGTCATAGTATAGCATGTTGAAAAATAGTCATAGTATAGTATTTTGAAAAAAAGTCATAATATAGTATGTAGATTAAATAGTCATAGTATAGTATGTCGATAAAAAAGTCTTAGTATAGTATGTAGAAAAGAGTCGTGTGTCGAAAAAAGTCACAAAAAAGTCATAGTATAGCATGTCGAAAAAAAAGTCATAGTATAGTATGTCGGAAAAAAAAGTCATAGGTCATAAAGTCGTAAAAAAGCATGAAGAAGTCAAACCTCTCCTGCCACACCCATCAGTGACCTTAAACCGCTCTGCCCTACCTGCTGGACAGCCAGAACCGGTGCAATAACATCCTAGCTTGATCATTACGAAGCTGTCCATGACACATGAAATAATCAGAATTGGGGGGTCACAGAAACATAGAAGCATGCAAAAAAGCACCAGGGCTACAGGCATTGATGACACAATTCAGTGTTTTCCTTATATTGAACGTGTCCCTCAAACTGTTCTCTTCTGCAGAATAGACAGAGACAGCAGCAGTGACAGTATTCACAGGCCTTTCATGAGTCTGATGCTACAGTAGC
The DNA here is from genome assembly GCA_916700995.1 of Hozukius guyotensis. Lineage (NCBI taxonomy): Eukaryota > Metazoa > Chordata > Actinopteri > Perciformes > Sebastidae > Hozukius > Hozukius guyotensis. The sequence goes on along the minus strand of CAKALU010059787.1, from coordinate 13,987 downwards.
ACATATATAAATGAGTGACAGCACCACAGAGACGTCTGTGGACTGGAGCACCCGAGCCACCTCTTCCACAGAATAGAACAGTTTGAGGGACACGTTCAATCTAAGGAAAACACTGAATTGTTTGTGCAGTGCAGTGCAGATGCTTCATACACACTACACAAACCTGAGATCCACTGAGGCATTCCACAGCATTTTTGAAGATGTACAAAGAATGGCCATTAACGACCTGGTTCAGGCACCGGCTCTGCCTCCAAGGCGGCACGCTCCACGCCGCTATGATGATGGGGATACACCTTATCTGTGGGAAAATTGAGAGGACTGCTACAGGAGCCAGTTCTTTGAGGTTAGTAGTTAACCACAATTAATCGCAAATTAATCACACATTTTTTTATCTGTTCATAATGTACCTTAAAGGGAGATTTGTCAAGTATTTAATACTCTTATCAACATGGGAGTGGACAAATATGCTTGCTTTATGCAAATGTATGTATATATTTATTATTGGAAATAAATTAACAACACAAAATAATTCCAGAAGCCCAGAAACCCTCACCGGTACTGCATTTAGCATTAAAAATAGGCTCAAATTAACAAACTGCAGCCCAACAGGCAACAACAGCTGTCAGTGTGTCAGTGTGCTGACTTGACTATGACTTGCCCCAAACTGCATGTGATTATCATAAAGTGGGCATGTCTGTAAAGGGGAGACTCGTGGGTACCCATAGAACCCATTTACATTCACATATCTGAGGTCAGCGGTCAAGGGACCCCTTTGAAAATGGCCATGCCAGTTTTTCCTCGCCAAAAATTTAGCGCAAGTTTGGAGCGTTATTTAGTCTCCTTCGCGACAAGCTAGTATGACATGGTTGGTACCAATGGATGCCTTAGGTTTTCTACTTTCATATGATGCCCGTATCTCCACTCTAGTGAACTCACTCAAGTTGTGTTAATGCGTTAAAGAAATTAGTGGCGTTAAAACAAGTTATAATCGCGTTAACTTTGACAGCCCTAGTTACAACCAAACTCCCTCACTTCCCTGGAGTCAATGACGCAAGCAGCTCTTCCAGAGGTCGAGCAATCGACCCACTCCAAACGGCCGCGCCCCAAACGGCCACGTCCTGAACGGGTACCCTACTGGTGTTATATAAAAAAACTTCCTTGCCTTAGATTTAATCAGCAATAATAGTAGTTGTCCTTGTTTAAAACGTATGTTTCTGTCATATTTCCTCTAGTTTCAAGACAAAATAAAAATGGCTTTTCCACTTCCTCTGGGATGGCTCTCCTGATGCTTTAATTTCTTGCTTCCTCCATTCCACTCTCCTCTCCTCTCCTCTCTTCTCCTCTCCTCTCCTCCTAGCCAGTCTGGCACCAACAATAGCCATCACAGCCCCTCCAAGGGAGGCCATCGGGGCACAAAAGCACAACGGAAATGAGGGATAACTTCTGGGAAGTCTGGCCTCTCCTACTCATTACCTCCCTCTGGCCCTCTTTCCTCCCCTCCAGTATCTCTCTCCCCCACTCCCTCTCTCTCTTTCTCTCTCTCTTGTTTGGAAAGGAGTGATAACTTCTGGGGCAGATTGGCCTCTCCTATCCCACTTGTGCAACCCTCCTGGCCCACTTCTCTCTCTTTCTCTCTTTCTCTGTCACCCCATCCCTTGTCTCTTGGTCTCCATCTTCATCTATCCTCCTCTCTTTCAATGTGGAATAAGGTTTTGCCACTTACACACACACACACACACACACACACACACACACACGCAAAGCCAGACCTTGTGGTTCTTCAGGCACAGGGCAAGGAGCAGGGGGCCTTTGTGGCATGGGTTAGAGAAGTCGTAGTTAAGAAAGGACCCCTTCTGTATGTGTGTGAGTGAGTGTGTGCCTGCATGTGTGTGTTTTGTGGGGTTACAAGGGAGAGGAAGGGGGTCAGGAAAAAGGAACAGGACTTTCTCTTTGTGTTGTTTTGTGTTCTCTTGTGTTGCTCGGAGGAAGAGCACAACAAAAAGGGGAGAACCCAAATTATTTGTCTGCCCTTCCCTCCTTCCGTCCCCTCCTCCTCCACCCCCACCTTGTTCACTCACTTACTTATAGGACCCTGTTGAATGGACAGAAATGGCCTCGAGGGTGAAGAGAGCCACACAGACAGACGGACCACAGTGTGGAGATGTTTGTCCAACAGAGAAGGAGAAAGAGTAGGAGAAAGAAAGATGGAGTCAGGACCACCTGAGCGTCACCCTCACCCTTTCTCCCCCTCTCTTCCCTTTCCTCTTCTTTGGCAGACGATCACCATTCAGCCCAAACCGGTGACAAAGATGTCCAGTGTGCGTTTCGGAGAAAAAGTCAGTGTCTCAACGGCAGCTTGACTGCCTTGCTTTAATTACAGTCAGCGTTTGTGTGTGTGTGTGTGTGTGTGTGTGTGTGTGTGTGTGTGTGTGCGAGGGCTTCAGGGGGTTAGGGTGCAGACCACACATAATCAAAAATGGTGGCAGTAAGACAGAGTGCAGAAGGTGTGATTGTCTGAATATATTGTTTGCTCAACATAAAATATCAAATTCAAAGGATATAAGAAATCAGAAAGGAAAACTGGGACAATATCAACATTAATAGTGTCACATACTGTGGAGATTCATACATTGTGGAGTGGAGTTGTTGGGTTGTTTTAAGATTTCAAATTGTTATTCCATATTCCTTACTTCACTTAAACTCACAGTTATACAGTTTAGTAAAACAATTGTGCGGTCAATCGATTCAAATATTTAATCGCAAATGAATCACACATTTTTTATCTGTTCAAAATGAACCTTAAAGGTTATTAAAGATTTGTCAAATAATAATTTAACACTCTTCTCAACATGGGAGTGTGCAAATATGCTGCTTTATGTAAATGTATGTATATATTTATTATTGGAAATCAATTAACAACACAAAACAATGACAGATATTGTCCAGAAACCCTGAGAGGTACTGCATTTACTTTATTTTACTTGCCCAAAACTGCATGTGATTATCATAAAGTGGGCATGTCTGTAAAGGGGAGACTCGTGGGTACCCATATAACCCATTTTCATTCACATATATTGAGGTCAGAGGTCAAGGGACCCCTTTGAAAATGGCCATGCCAGTTTTTCCTCACCAAGATTTAGTGTAAGTTTGGAGCAGTATTTAGCCTCCTTCGACAAGCTAGTATGACATGGTTGGTACCAATGTATTCCTTGGGTTTTCTAGTTTCATATGATACCAGTATCTTCACTATAGCTTTAAATCTGAGCCTGTTACAACCTAAAAATAACAAAAAAACTAGTGGCGTTATTATCGCATTAACTTTGACAGCCCTAGTTTTATTATATACATTTTTGTAAATTAATTATTAATCAAGGTCTTATTGTCAGTTATATCTATTTAGATGTTCTCAGTACCACTTTGGGGTTAGAATAATAGTTGCAGTATTTTTTGCCCAACCCCTCATGATATTCCTATTGTAGTGATGAATACATGTGTGAATACATGTACATGTGTCACTGGGTCCTCAACCAACCCCATCTCCTTAAGATTACATTTATATACTACTCATTTGCAACAGCTTTTGGGGGAAATGTAATGCCACCCGGGTTACGCTTTATATCAACATATGGATAAAACGTTTCTGGCAAGTGACAAAATTGAATCTTTCAGTTCACCGACAATGTACAATTTCATCAGTTTTCTTACAATCTCCACTCTTGCAGTATACTCTCATGGCAACTAAAGCAGGATTCAACTATTTATTTTAATGTTTAGGCAGGTTTAAGGTTAGAAAACCCCTAAATCTCTGTGTCAAAGTCATGCGTTTTACCAAAACGTAAAAACTAATTAGGAATTGTAAAATAATTTCTAGGAGATAGAGTTATACAGAGTGCTCCAGGGATGCCGTATTTTTGTAGGCCAACCAGGAAGTTAGCATCACCCCGGGTTCCCTCGACAAAAAGCCAATGGGATTTTTCCATTGGGTTTTGGATTATTGCAGAAAATAAACTCTGGGGCAAATACAAGTTCATGGTACTTAGACGCTTTGTTCAGCAGGATAATCTTCACAAATAAAGACCACTTTTATGATTTCTGAAGCGTAAATGCAATCGGCAGAAGTAAAAAGCTAACGTTAGGCTACAAACGAACTACACCACGGTCGCATGAGCGTGAATAAACAGAACGAGGCTGCGAAGGCGGACGAGTCGGCGTGATGACGTTAAGTAGTCTCATTTAGCCACTTGTTAGCAACGACCTTTTTTAAGACACATAAAGGTTTCAAAATTCACGAGTGGATTATTTATTGATTTGTGTCAAAGAACAAAACGTTAAACTCTCTTCAGCTTGTGTTAACCACAGACCTTATTTCAGGCACCTAACTAAAAACCCATTCAGAAAACCCATTGACTTCCAGACGAGGGAAACGGAAGTGCTAAAATGCTAACTCATTCCTGCAGCCCTCTATTGTGACACAAACCTGAAAAAGCCTGTGTCAAAATACTTTGTTTGCACAGTTGCACCTGTGATATAACAATTCTGAAATTATTGGGAATACTAACACAAGTCTTCCTGTTTGTGATGACTGACTATGTGTCTCGAATAATGAACGTTTTGAGTAAAAAATATTTATTCCACTTTCTTGACTTCATGTTCAAGTTTTGCTCCTAAGTTTATAGTTTGCCAAGAAGCAAAATGCTGAGCAAAGTAGTCCAGTTTAGTGAAATTAACTATTTCATTTAAATCTGCCCGTGTTACCTACCAGCTGACACCGTCATTTAGCGCTTCTCTCTATCACTTGTTTCCATTCTCTGTGTCTTGTTTTCATTCTCTGTTTCTCAGAATAACATTGAGTTTGGCCACACAGTGTGTTGGGTGTACACTGGAGAGAGAGAGAGAGAGAGAAGGAGGAGAGAGAGAGAGAGAGAGAGGGAGAGAGGGAGAGAGAGAGGCCTGCGTCCCATTAATCTGCCACATATGGTGGATCTGCAAATGACAGAACCTTAATGGTAAACATTGACGGATAGCGTTTGCTTGTTTCTATTGGTGAGCTGGATGGGTACACTTGTGATAAGTGCTCCATTGCCGAGGAGAGAGATGGTGTAAATGGGGCAGGAGAATACCACTAATAAAGCTTCCCCCCCACCTCTGCTCCTCAAGCTAGACCTTTTGTCCCACCTGCTATTCTCCGGCTGTGAAATTAGGCTGCACCCCCTCCTCCTTCTCAGCCCTCCTTTCTTTATCCACCTCTTTTCCTTTTGGGTGAACGGCCATGTGAAGAGGTTCATTACCGCTGTGGCTGGCCCTACTCAGGTATGGCTGGGTCTGTTCCCACTATAGGCCCATAGCTCTCTCTCTGTCTGGCCCCGCTGGCTCCCTGGAAAAGGGAAACATGGCACACAAAGGTCCTGTTAGCACTTCCTATGAAATCAGCAGTTTTCTCTAGAGGTACAACGCTCCAATTACCTAACACTCAGAGGATGCTATACCCCCCACAACACAACCCAGGGCTTCAGTGTGTGTGTGTGTGCGTGTACGTGAGTGTCTTAGTCCTCTACCATATTCTTCAAGGAAGGGCCTGTGCTAGGTGGCTAATTAGCACTGAAGACACTCTCCTCCTCCTTTTCTTCCACTCATCCTTATGCTTTTCTGCTCCTCCCTTTCTTGCGTCCTATTTTATTTACCATTCTTTCCCCGAGATGGTGCCCCCCGGCTTCCTCTTATACTCCGGCCTTGACATATTGTAAAGCAGCCCATCCATAATCATCCAGGGCTCTACCCTGCCCAAATGCACAGTGGAGACCCTGGAAGAGCCCTTCATGGCTGGGGATGCTACTTGGAGATCACGGGTCCTGGATCCCTGGATGAATGGTTGTCCTCCTTCCTGCATCCTTGTTAAACAGCTCCATAGGGCCTATGTAGACTTTGTTAACATGGACGGTATTCCAGATGAGATATGATTATGTGGGCTAGCAGTACAATCCTCATTAGACCCTGACAAAATTTCCTGTGAAAAGGAAATAATGGAGTCGCCCAAATAATGATACATGTCTCATTATTACACATTATAACATGCATTGATGAGTTTCAATTCTAAAAACCTATAAAAGAACCGATAAAATCCTCCATTCATCGCTTTACTTGCACATCAGTAATCACAAGGCAGATAGTGAAATAGTCACAAAATTTCATCTATTTGATTCGTGTACATAGACACAGATTTCCCTTTTTTTTCTGACGATCAGCAAGACTTTCAACAACGTATTTTTTGTGCGTTTTCCTACAAAAGCATGTGTCAATTTCCGCTCCAGTCTTTTAAAAAGGCAGGTAAGTTTAGGAAAAGATCGACCTGGTTAGGCTTAGGCAACAAAACTACTTAGTTAGGTTTAGGAAAGGATCGACTTGGTTAAGCTTAGGCAACAAAACTACATACTTAGGTTTAGGAAAAGATCGACTTGGTTAAGCTTAGGCAACAAAACTACATACTTAGGTTTAGGAATAGATTGACTTGTTTGGGCTTAGGCAACAAAACTACTTAGTTAGCTGTAGGAAAAGATCGCGGTTTGGGTTAAAATAACACCGGAAGTGCTGCAACCTATGTACGGAAGTTACGTGACAAATAAATCAACTTTGACTCGTGGTTTCACACAAAACACGAACACCGTGCGGAAGTCCAGTGTTTTTTGACCCACCCAACCACCCTGACCTCCTCACCCTACGCGGCATTCGCCACTCTCTATACTTCCCGGTTCACAATTACGCGGATTACATATGAATTGATTTTATGCTGACCGTCACAAAAACAATGTGCAATTCACATCTATATACACAAATCAATACATTCAATTTTGTAACTATTACACAAACTGCTGTGTGACCGGGCTGGTAATCAACAGTACACATGATTTAATTTTGTAGTGAGAAGTCTTCAGCCAAACATGACCTGGAGGCCAATACAGTGAGGACCTGGGTGGTCTTAAAGATCACCATGAGAGTTAAGTGCAGTGAAAGCCGAGCATAAGTGAATCAGGAAGAAGGGTTAAGAGCATCTCCTCAGTACAATACGACAGGTGTGGAGAGGAAGGGACTACAGGGGTGGAGGAGGCGCGGTGCATTCACTGACCACAGACCTGGACTTATATTTCACTTTGGGCAAAAACGTAGCTGCCCTGGGAACCAACGACTATTACCAATATTGCTTTTGTTGTTTTTCATTACAAACTCATCCTTAAAGTTAAAGTAATGTTTTAGACTTCTTTTGATAACACTGGACTTGGGTGCATAATCAAAATTCCCGAAATAATCTGCAATTAAAGTAAACAAACCTGTATTGCATTTAAGCTGCTGCTAGGTTTTTTAGCATGACTTTCTTTAGTGACCATGAATGATCTAGGATGTAAATAATGTTTTGTCTCATGTTGTTTTGTCTGTCTTAACTCCCTTCACACACAAGCTCTAATCATAAGGAAACTGCACCATAATCTATTATTCATTTCAGCTTCATCCTCATAGACTATCAATCATCAGGGCTAGATCTATAACCAGATTACTTAGAGCTACCCTATATATAACGACACATATGACCACACAACTATAGGTATTATTACAGTAACATTATCACTAATGGTATTGGTGGAGATTTTTCCCATCTCAGTTCCTATCATATCACTAGATTGGATTAATGGATCCCTGAGCGTGACGCTCGAATTAAACTTCACTCCCTCCGTGTTAGGTGGAGATAAACATACCAGCAACAACTCTGCCCATCTGCCACTCAGCTGCAGGAGTTTTAAGCCAAGGGCACAATGATACCTCGTTCACCGTAAAAGCATCAGCAGACTAAAGCCATAAAGAAACAACCTTAGTCTTAGCTTACTTCAGCTTTCTTTAGAATACATTTACATTACTGTTTTATGTTAGACATAATAACCTACTGACTCCAGTAGACTGCTGCCACCTTTTAGTGGATGAACTTTTCGTTTCATTTAATTCTCTTTTTATTAACATTTACTCATCCAGCAATGCCCTCCTTCACATTCACATGCTGCACAATTACAGTCTGCCAACGTTAGTTCCGATAGTGGGCTATCTTCCAACAGAACTTACTCAGTGAGGGAAGGGTCAGTGTTTATTCGTCTCTCTGTTTTTTAAAACATATTTTCCCAGCCAGTTGGGGGATTCGAAGGAGTCATAACACCACTTCTCTAACCTCTAGGCCTCTGCTGCTGACTGGAGCTGACAGGTTAATGTTGACTGGCTCAGTGTGCTGCCACTTAAGTGTTTTGTCTCCCTGCCCAATGTATCTGAATATATATATATACAGTATATTGTATGTATCTAAATAGAGTTGACTTGTGCTAATGATGAACCTCACAGAAAGGGAAAATGTATGTAGCTGGTGGAACATAAAAAAAACTTAAGATTTAAGAAAACTTGCTCCACTAACTATGACTTAGCAACCCCTTCATGTATATTATTATATTATAGTTTTTTTTTTTACTAATTATATGTGCCTTTTATGAGCATTTTTAGCCTTGGTTTTATGTTGAGTTACAGTTTTGTAGAAGAGGAGAGAGTCTTATGAAATATATTTTAAAAGTAGAAGAACCTGTATTTTCAAATTATTTGCTACCTCATTTTATAATTAATATAAATAAAATTAGAATTTAAAAAGAAGGAAATTATAATTAAATTAAATTAAATTAGATTAATAAATTAAATATAATTAAATTATAAAGGCTGTACTTGCTGGCTTACAGATGGAGAGGCATCTGCCTTTAAATATTTTAAACTACTGCTTTGATTATTTATTGAATACTACTACTACTACTACTAATAATAATAATAATTATTATTATTATTATTAGAATTATAATAATAATAATAATAATAATTATTATTATTATCATCATTATTATTATTATTATTATTATTATTATTATTATTATAATTATAATAATTTAAGGTTATTCTTTGGTATCATTTATAAGAATCCAAAAATGAACAGAGTCAAGTTATTTAAACTTATTTCCCTTTTTGTGTGTCATCTATTTTCGCCTGCAGTTAAATATGAAGAAATGAGTTGCAGCTCCAGAATAAAAGCGATTAAAGGAGAGAGGATTATTTTGAATGAGGTCAGTGTTGATGTGAATTAAAACAGCGTCTCCACTGGAGGCCTAGTCACTCAACCAGACAGCGCCGAGGAGGCTTATATTGGGAGAGGCGTTAAAATCCGTTTCCTCATCTCTCTCTCTCTCTCTCTCTCTCTCTCTCTCTCTCCCTGCACCACCTCTTCTCCATCTCTCCCCTCGACTGAGAAAGCCGAGTCCTGAAAGACAAGCCGCATCATCATGCCATTAAATATTTAAGCAAAACACTGAAACTATATGAAAGATTAAGGGTGCATAAAAATAATTAAGGATTATCGCAATGAAAAATGCATGCTCGCTGTAACCTAGGAGTTCATGATATGAACAATACAATATTAATGGTCTGGAGTGGAGGACTGTGCAGGCAATCCTTGTGCCTCATTAAAAGGAATGTGTTTGTGTCTGGCCCAGGCGAGGCTGCGAGCTACAGATACCAGATCAGCTTGCACTGTTTACAGGTCCACTAAACCAACAGAGAAATGAAACCACGCAGTGGAATAGCTGGGGATACCTTACCTTTACTAAGATAGAAAACACCGCCCAGCAGGCTATTTGTAAAAATCATATTTCCACATGACATCGGTAACATTGTCACTGTGCCAGAGTCAGACACTGAAGGTCATTTTCAATGCAGGTCGAATACCGCGGATATATTCAGGGACACAGAAATTAGACAGCACCAATACCTTAAATCACATTACCATGAACAGACTCCATTTTTTTCACTGAATTATAAAAGCGTGAACAGCCTCATATATCTTTTATGTCCGTGGCCCATTTTTTTTTTTTTATTTGAGGAGCAGCGCGCTCATTTCTCGCGGGACATTGATATTTGAACAGTGTTTTAATTATTGAACAGGAGAAAGCTGAAGGGCCGGCGCGATGATGAGCTTTCACCACATCGCTGGTTTTCAACAATGTCAGCTCTTTGACACATTCTCAGGTCATTCCGGGATGAATGAAATACAAATGAAACCCATCGCCTATTGGAAGAAGGTATCAATAATTGGCGGCGCAGCGTTAAAAAAAAAAGGCCGAGACTGGAGAATTTGGGAGATTTGACCTCCTGAAGCAGAGGATTACAGGGGCCAAACAGAATAATGGGAAAGTCATTGTGTCAGCGGATTATGCAACTATCTCTAGGTGCCAGTGCAGACCTTATATGATGGAGTGGAAATGTGGAAGTTTAAAAAAAAAAAAAAAAAAAAAAAAAAAAAAAAAAACATATGGTTCCTAATGGGGAATATGCATTGTGCGTGCGTAAAAACGCAAAATAACGATTATTACTTGTCAATTATTGTATCTTAAATCATTTTTTTTTAAGATGATATTTTCCGGAGCAGTTTTGCCAGTTTTTATTTATTAAAATAATTATTAATTTATGACAAATTGGACATCAAAATTCCTAAAATAATCAGAATATTATCCGATTAATTTAACATCAAAGAAAACAATATGATTTTTTTAAAAGAATTGACGCATTAATATAGGTGTTTTACACACACACACACACACACACACACACACACACACACACATATACACACACACACACGCACAAGCGCGCGCGCTGGAGTGCTGCTGTCAGTGTCTCCTCGGTGAGACGCTCGCTCCATTAGTGCGGGTGAGCGCACACTGCGGCTCCGCGCGCTCCCCCCCTCTACCCCCCCGCTCCGCTCGAGCTGCAGATCAGACGCAGATTGTGCCGCTATTATGAATTCAAATACATCCTCCCGTGATTGAAGGGAACCATTACAATAAGTCACGGGCTGCTGCTGATAATGGCACAAGGTAAGCACAGCCTTCAGCCGCCTGACAGGATATTGAACGGAGGTGAAAAGTTAACGAAATTATCAAATAGCCAAAGAGCGCGTGCTTCCTCGGATGTCACCGAGGCCCAGAAATGAAACAATAATACAAGAAAATATGCGAGCCCCTATATAAGAAAGCCTCGGAGTATAAATCACTGTTTAATCTCAACTACTAAATAACAGAAACAGTCCCCAAATATGTGAACTAATTCCTGCAGCTCGGTTGGCCTGTGCTGGTATTATGCTACTTGTTAGAGCTTGTCAAATGCAAGGTGTAATGAATAGCGTGAAAGGGTTTCCTGTTACAAGCTAATTTCCAGTCCTTTTCATACTTGTGTCCGTAACCACTTCGTCAATGTGTTCTTATTTTTAACCAAATGTCTAAATTAAAAGGGTGGCCTTGCAGTGGCGGGTCTATTTCCCTCCGCAGCAGATCCAGAAGAGAGGAGCAGCAGCAGCACCTCATCATCTCAACACACTCCCGGGCTTCTGTGCCTTATTGTTCCACGGTGCGTAATTTTGCGCAGCAATTGTCAGAGTTTTAGGATACAGCATTTTCTTAGACAGGAGGGAAAACCTGGTGAACAATAGCACAATCAAACGGGAGGAGAGGAAACCAGGAAAGCTTCCTCTTCTTCTTCTTCTTCTTCTTCTTCTTCTTCTTCTTCTTCAGGTAACAGAGGAGGGAACCAACGTTATGCCACTGGGGACAAATATTTAGCCCAGCTCTGTAGAGAGAGACATGTCTGCGGAAAAATATGCTGTAGCCTATAATGTGATTTGCAGGTGAATATGTTTTTAAAAAAAAAAAAAAAAAAAAAATTAAAATTAAAATTTTTCCACACAAGAACCGTAAAAGGTAGAGCCAAAGCATGAGGATGCTCCGTGTGTTGTCACAGTAGATATTTATGCTAATGTGTGTGTGTGTGCGCGCAGCCTCATGGAGTCGTTCTGCGGGGAGAAATGATAGTCGCATTAACCCTTCAACTCTTATTTCATGGCTGCCTCGTTAAGAAGCTTGCGGATTTAATTACCGGCGGTGGAGGCTGGGAAGGTACAAGGCCCCGTGTCGCCGTGTAATTGGAAGCATTTCTCTCTACACCCAACTTAACATTTTCCACCCATCTCTAATTGTCGAGTACAATTCACGCTCATTAATAAGGCGAATTATGTAATTTTCAAAACAGGACTTGGGTGTGTTTGAAGGGGTGGGGTGGGGGGGATGTTGAGCAATAGACTGATAATTCCTGCGGACTTATGGAGCCACATTTGGTACAAATACATGGCCCATGCTGCTGCATATAAGCAAAGCTATAATTAAAACCACATCAGTTTTAAAAGGCTCCTTTTGTGCATACATGGCATTAGTGCTGGTGAAACTCCAAGTGGTCATACACACTGTGCACACATACTATACTTAGGGATGCACCGATATGTCTTTTTCAGTCCCGATACCGATACTGATAACCTGGGCTTTGGGTATCGGCCGATACCGAGTATCGATCCGATATAGTGTTTAATTAAGAATTTGTATGCTTCACTGTGTGGAGGTGACTGCGATCATTCTTTTATGTGTAAGGCGACATCAGGCTTGACTTGAACATTGCTTTACTAACTTTGTAAAACTAAATGTAATAAAAAATACATAGATAAAAATTTCCTGATTTTTTATTATGAAAATAATAAATTGTACACCAGCAATACCACCAATATTCAAAATTAACAGAATAACAAATAAGTGTTAACCTTTCTAATGCAGCAAATTGGTCAACTCTTAAACATGAACTCAATTCCAGTATATATATATATATATATATATATATATATATATATAGAACTGAATTGAATAGATCCGCCCCATTGTCACCGATACCCAATCCAGCTTTTTGAGTCAGTATCGGCATGAAATCCGATCCGGTATCGGTGCATCCATAACTATACTATTGCTTGTGAAGTCAATTTCAAAATATAATAATATTTCAAAACTGTCAAATCACATCCCATTAACAATATGGATCCCAACTGCTCTAAATGACAATGATATGATGCAAAATATAGATTGCACCTAAACATTACATTCAAACCTGAAGATCACTCCTTCATGCTGATAAATATAACTGCGCCTTCCCAAAGTAGCAAAAAATGGTTCCAAATTGTCGTCAAGGTTAAAGCTGCATTCATGTGGGATAAAAAAAAAAAAGCTGAATATCAAGACTGGCTGCAACATTTTTTCTGGTTTCACCTTGGCTGAATCCGGAGATATTGGTGTTATTTGATAGCTAAATGAAAAATGAACTGGTATTAGAAGTTATTATAAAGGAATTTAGGAGTACTTTAAGAATGCTGCGAAAAGGACTTGACTGCTAAAATATTTGACCTTTCCGCGAGGGGGCCTCGGAATCTAAATTAGTTTGACTGTAGGCTGGATGTCTTCACTTTGGCTACTGCACGGCTGTCGTCTTCATTAATTAACTCCACCCCTTCTGTCCTTATCAGTTCCCTTCTCTTTTTATTCACTTCCCCCGTTCCCTCTCCTCCCTGCCCTCCGTGCATGCGCAGGTATCAGAGCCACGTGGCTCTTTTCAGTTTGCTCGCATATCTTGTCTCTCTCTCTCTTGTTTTAATCACCATTCAATAACCTCCGATGACTGTGTGAATGGCGACATTTAATGGGCCGCACTTCATTTGCTCTCTTAAAATTGGCTGGCGTTGATGGCAAACAACAACGACAGGCTCCGTCTGGAATAGAGAAATCACACACGGTGACAGTCGCGGCGAGGGAAAGGCGAGGGGGCCGGACACTGCTGCAAATGAAGTCCTCAGCCACGAGACTCCATTAAAACGTCGCAATGTGATACCAATCTGCAACTTTATTATTGCCTGCCCCCCCCCCCGCACACACACACCAGCACTGTAGCCGCCGCAGTACTCCATTCTGCATTATCAGAAAACACAGTCATTAAAAAGCATTTGACCTTTTTGTAGCGAGTATCGAGAAATTACCTTTCCTGTTTGGTTCTCACCCCCCCA
>CAKALU010059786.1:0-17449 GCA_916700995.1 Hozukius guyotensis | reverse complement strand
GAGACTTTGACCAATCACAGGTCATTTCAGAGAGAGAGCGTTCCTATTGGCTGTGCTCCGGCTGGTGGGCGGTGCCTGGTATTTCCTCAACTGATCTCAATGTGGCTGCTGGGTCACAAACTTTCTCATTTTACAGCTAAACAGTACACTACAAGATGATTCTGAAAACATCTGAGGAGAGAAATAGACATTACAGTAACAGAATATTGATTCATATTTGATCAGCGCTGCCTAGTTTGACCGTTTGGTTGAAGTCCGCGAGTGATTGACAGCAAGCTCTCATAGAAGGCAGACCCCAGATCGGCTCTGATTGGTTGTTTTCCTCCGGTCTGTTGTCAGTGGCTTGTGAAATCGTCAGGCCATCCGTCACTTCAGCAGACAGGGAAAACGCTAGTGATGGGAATATACAACCGATTCCGGTTAAGAACGGGTTCTGAGTTGTCCGATTCCTTGGCATGTCATGCCTCCGTCACTATCGATTCCTTTGTATTGATGCTTTCCCACATGTGACGCATACACACGCTGTATCATGCTTCAGTTTGTTTGGGACCGGAGCCACGGTTGAAAGAAGAAAAAAAAGCGCTCAACAGCATGGTGCTACTAAACCTGAGGGGGCGAACCTTATTTTTTCTCTGATAATGCTGCACTGTGAACAGCAAACCTGTGTTGAAATCAGCAGGAGGAGAGTTAGTAACGTTACCTGTTAGTAGTCGGTGGGCAGCGCAGATGTCGTTAGAAGCACCGGAGGACACAGGAAGCACATGATTTTTTTTTTCCGATTATCTGTCTCTCGCACTACTGTCAGGATATAGTGACCATTTTATAAAAATAACTTTTATAATCATATTTGCTCCATTTCTACCCACTGCTGCTTTAAGTCACCTCATCTAATTCATGTAGCTTTCTTACTTTTATTCAGCCATCTATCTTGGTTTGCTTGTAGGGGACATTCAGTTTGCCTTTGACCTCCGCCAAGGCCGTAGGCCTAGGAAGGAGGTTATGTTTTCACCGGCGTTAGTTAGTTTGTTTGTTTGTTTGTTTGTGTGTTTGTCCGTTAGCAGGATTACTCCAAAAGTCCGCAATGGATTTGAATGAAATTTTTTGGAGGGGTGGGGCACAATGAACAATCCATTAGATTTTGGTGGCGATCCAGATCATGATCCGGATTCAGGAATATTTTCAAGGATTCCGATCAGCCTGAGCATTAAGACCACTGGGTATAACACATGCGCAGTGTAACTGATGATGTGTTGATGACGCGTGACCCCTCCTCCTTCTGAGAGCAGAGAGATACGTGTGTGGATGAGTGTGCGGAACCTGCTGGCCGTCCGCGATGACAAAGAAAAAAACGGTAGATGAAGGGATGACAGACAACGTAGTGTAACGTTATACAGACATAACAAGGCTGCTGAATGAGAGAGGCATCCGCCGATACGTTACACAGAAACACACCGTGTTAAACAGCGCACTCACGTAACCGCCAGCTGTGAGATGTGATCTGTTTTTTAAGTCACGCGTTGGCGGAGGTCTGCGCTCTCCGAGTGCAATTCTAGTTTACCTTATTTATTGTATAAATGAATCAAAATCAAAAATCACCAAAATTGTATTATTATTTCTCCGCCATTCAAATTTGTCCATCAGATCAAACACAACGAAATCAACACATGGAGAAAGAGAGAGAGGGATGGAGAAAGTGTGCAAACAGAATAAATGGAGGAGAAAACCGGTTTAGAGGAGCAGATCGAGGCTCCGTCACACAGTGGAAGCACCGAGCCAGTAGATGCAAACCCACTTAGGATTGATCACAAATAGGAGATAATCAATTCAACTCCAATTGAATTCACATCAAGCAGAGGGGGGAAAGGCTTTTCAACGGAGCGGCAGAGGCATTCTTCCCACTCCGCCATTGATGGCGCGTTTGACACACATTTGTCATGTCGAGACCTTGTGGAGAATTCCTACCGATTATTCAGTAAAAATCCATAGCTCTCTGCTCCCCTGCCGTTTCTGGAAAATCTCTCTCGTCATTTCTTTTTTTTCTTGTCGTTTCTCATCGGTGGGGCTTTGTCCTCTGTGCAATGCAGAGTCACCTGGGGTGTATTGGGTATTTATGATGACTATACAGTCTGTGAACAAACACACACACACACACACACACATCTCCCCCGTGATGAACACACAAACGCTGTTCCATTGATCCGCTAATCTAGTGGGGCGGGGAAGTGCAAGACTCTCATTTAGTTAAAATCATTACCCCTCCCACAAGATAGATAGAGATGAAGGGGTTTAGAGAGAAAACAGGGAGGTGGAAAAAGAGGATAGGGCAAATGAGGTGACAGAAAAATATGAGAAAAAGAGAGACGAGGGGAGATGGGGGGGGGAGATGAGGGATGAAGAGCGAGAATAGCATGAAGGGCAATCCTAAAATTAGCTTTTGCAAATTCTGCTGCACAGAGCATCACTTTCTGTCTCTCCCTCTCTCTCTCTCTTCTCTCTAAACTCTCCTGTCCTCTCTGCTGCTGTCCCTTTCTCTCATTCACCAAGTCACATCACACACACACACACACACGCACACACTGCAGAGAGGTGTGTTTTGCAGAGGGAAGTCTTTGCAGCGGTCGATAGCACTTGGCGAGTGATCTATCGACAGAGCGGGAGCGTGTGAGAGATGAGTTCAATATACTTCAATTTAGCTCCACTTGCTTTAATTACTTCCACCCTGCATGTGTGTGTATGTGTATGTGTGTGCGTGTGTGTTTGTGTGTGTGTGTACCCCCAGAGGCAGTAAGACTACCCGTGAAGGCTGATAATAAAAATACAGCGTTGGCCATTATTGAATTCAGGGTCTGCAGAGTATTTAGGAGGGTCCTGACCCCTCAAGGTGTGGGTTTATTTAAAGAATGTGGTACATTTTTAATCATATATATATATATATATATATATATATATATATCCATTTCATACTGTTTGTGATGTATAATCTTCTTTCACTAGATTTCCTCCAGTGATCGAGAAAAGTCTTTTTCTCTCAGGAAGGTTCCTAACGGAGTGAAATGACCCGGAAGTATCTCAGTAGCAGCCGTGATAAGAGCTGTCCGAATCCTCTAAATGTTAAGGAAAGGAGCTTCAATGCTTCTTTTATTATCTCCTTTAGCGTAGGATACACTGGAGCATCCAAAAGAAAGGAGATAATAACGTCCCACAATTCCTTACGTCCGCAACTTTTAAAGCGACGCACCATTCTGCCGTTCATGAAAACAAACAATATCTTCTATCTTGCATAATATTTTCAGAAATCATAATTTGGATTCATGTTGATAAACATGAGTGGACAGTGACAACCATTACGTTTCACTTTCTATTTATTTATTTCGAACAAGTAACAAATGAGTAAAAAACAAAAGAAAATAGTAAAGATATAGCTAACAAATAATCATCCCTCCCCGTACCCCTCCTCGTCTGGCATGTTAATGGATGTTTCTGCTCCTATTAAGAATTTAAGAGTGAATTTGTCTGTGAATCCATAGCATTGAGCGAACATGTCCGCCGTAAAGCCACACAAATGATTTTTCTCCACGAGGCTGGAGAGCCACGGGGGAATAAGTGTCTGCATGTTGCATCTCTAAATCCTTCTGTTCCCTCCTCTATCAGTTCAGCTCCCAACACCTCTTCCTCTGCACTTCCACTCATCCTCAATTTACCATCTCACTTCCAGTGAGCTCACATAAAGGACGGGGAGTTTTAAAAGACATTCTTTTGAAAAGCTTTGTGCAGAAATGTGAGCAGTAGACAGAAAATTATCTGGTTTAAACGCTCACGCTTTTTTCAAGATTCACACCTGGTATCAGCATGCTAACACACTAAACTAAAATAGTGAATCTGGTGAACATTATACCTGCTAAACAAGAGCATGTTAACATTGTAACTGTGAGCATGTTAGCATGCTGATGTTAGAGTTTAGATCAGTGCACTGCAGTGCCGCTGCACCCGATTCAACTGTTATCAGGCCATTAGATAGGCGTTATCAGTCGCTATAAGCACCATAGATGTGGGTCATTAGGGCCCTACTACGCCTACTACGTTGTAAAAGTGAAAGTGAAACTTAAAGGCAGGGTTGACGAAGTTCTCCAGTATACACTATTAGTTATATTGGTTGAAATGGTCTTTACACCCCGACAGCGATCCATTACTGATGAGCTCTGAAAAAGGACCGGAAAAGAGCCGTCATCTGTAGCTGCTGTAATCCTGTAAAAACGTCTACCAATCACTGCCTCACGGTCCGCTTGGAAAGAACCAATCAGATGCCTCCCTGCCTCCCTGCTCCTACTCTACCCTTGGCGTGCACCAGCCTGAACTCAAAGCGCGTCGCCGCCGAAAGATTACTGGAGAATAGAAGAGAAAACTCAGCCCTGCAGTAGCACTGCCACGGTTACTTGTCATGAGGTAGCGTTGTTGAGTTGAGGTCCTCTCTCCGCTCTGTGTCTGTGAAGTAGTTACGATGCGGCGGAGCTACTTTCAAATTATGCTAGCTTTCCAACATCGTTGACCCTATCTTTAAAAGCAACACGTTCTAACACGTAAAACTGAATTATGGGGTTATGCAGTGATTTGCGAATAATTATCGCCTAATTCCCCGTGATTTTCGAATAGTGTTTTTGATGGGAATGCACATCCGTGGTCGGGATTTGATGAGAATTTCAACAAATATAACAAAAATGTTTTGTTTTTTTAAAAAAAGATTACCAACCCTAGCTTTAAAGGATGTGTGGCTGCAGTGTTTAGTGTTCTAATAAGAGCCCGGAGATTTCACACAGCACAACTAAAAAAGAGGAAATTAACTTAGACTCGCCTCCTGTCCTATAGAGGATGTCTAGCTCCACCAGCTTAAGTGGTTATTCTGCTTGAGTTCATCGTCACAATGAGCGTTTCCTGAACAGGTTTAAAGAAAAAGAAAAAAATCTCTGCTCACACCTGCAGGTTCAGCTGAGTTTGTTGTTCATATTACTGGCAAACGTGCGTTACGAGGGCCCCCGGAGCATAATTCAGTCAGCTAAATTAATTAAAGTTATAAGGTATAAACAGTTTGTAGTTATAGACAAACACTTATTTAATGTTAAAAACCCTTACACCACCAATTATGACCTGTTGATATGTTTACACGACTTAAAAGGGAATTATTTTTCATGTGCCGGCACTGTTTAGTGACCTTAGGGCCGATGAAAATCCTAATGCCAACACCCATTGTAAACTAACCAGAAAAACATTGTGACGTTCAAGAGCATCCAAGAAACTTATTGTTTATGAAAGAAATATTTTATTTATAATATCTTGGGATCTGAAAAAAAACTAGCGTTGGTTCTCTGCCCAGTTTTATTCCATGTTGTTTGTAATTTGTGGCTTGTGGATATGAGCTGAAGACAGTGGTTAGATGGGTATTTGACATGGTGCCTTCTGCTCAACAACATGTTCTACGGCTGCTTCTGAACTGTCGATGATAACAGGGTTGAAAATATGTGCACCGGTGTGAATCTTTCATCTGCAATATGTCAGGTAACACTCTTTCATTGAAACAGACCGAGAGAAACTAGCAAGAGGGTGTGGAGGCACACTTGGTTTACTTTAACCTGTGATGTGGTTTGACTGTGTATTGTTGTGTCTTCTGAGATAATATAACGCTTGTTTTGGCCGACTTCTTCACGCTGTTTAGGCTGTACTTTCTATTATTCTAAAATTGAATAATAATGCTTTTGCTACTTTAAGTAATAATCTGCAGCATTTCAATTCAGTATAAATAATATAAAGTAACTCTATTTAGCTTTCTTGAACAGAACCTGAATCGACTGATCTTTGGGCCACTTTGGGGGCAGTGGAATGAGCTGTAAACACAACTTTAGCTCATTATCACCTCATTCAAGTTAATATGTAAGCAAACAGGCCCAGACACACCAAACCGACATCAAAAAACTAGCAGCTATGATGGCCGACTCTTGGGTCGCCTCACGTCGCCTTTGTCTTGGCCAAAAAGTTGCACTCGGACACACCGCAAAGACTACAGCTGACAGCCAATTAGCACGTACGTCCTGCACCTGCGTGAGAGGAAATAACTCTCCACACCAGCAGGTGGCGGTAGTCTGTATTCGTCATTCAAAAAGGGAAACCGGAAGACCGAGGACGGCGGATATACAAGCCGCTGTCATTGATGCCTTCAAATGGGGTCGTATCCATGTGAACGCCCCCCCCTCTTGTGGTATTCACGACCTCGTAACTGGAAAGTTTTCCTCTTGACTTTAGTCATTGGCTTGCTTTCCAAACGTCCGTTTCTCTTCTCGTGCACTGATTTGTTTAAGCACAACAGCCAGTCAGAGTGATTTCTCTGAATCGGCCAAAAAGCCGCTGACAAGTGCAGACTAGAGCCGACGATGAGGGACACACCGCAAAAACTAGGCCAACGGCCCAAAATTGGCTGACCGTTGTTGATGAGAGCGCTGAAAGTGAACCAGCACAGTAAAATTGCAGGCTGTAAAACCAAAACGATGAGCTGAAAGACACTAAAACTGCAGAGTTGTTAATAGTTCTCTGTGGTTCATCACAACGAGCGTCACATTTCACATTTCACATTTCACATAATCATTTGATCCATTGCTGATATAAAATATTGATTAGCGCAGCTTTAAATCTAGTAAGCATAGTAGTGTGACTTTATACTGTGTGCGGAGACGAGGTGGATGCTTTGGCATACAAAGCATGTGACTTTATAACTCCACTGGTTCATGTCCTGCCAACAGTCAACATTGGTTTCTTTTAAGGTGATCTTTCCCTTCAAGTTCAACAGCACCCGTGACCACAAGCTTTACTAAAACAAAACACGTGGATTCTTTTGAAGGCCTGGTTCACGTACGTTGTGTATTTCAATTGAAAGCTTCAACTCCTAGATACTGTAAGTTGAAAGTTTAAGTTTTGTGGGCTTGAACAGTGTTTTGCTGCACAACGTGAACCAGTGGGTATACGTCAGAGTTTAAGAGGTTAAGTCATTTGTTAGTCAAAAGTTGGATGAGTTCATAGCTGTCTGATACGTCTAAGAATTTGGAAAGGACACAGTTTTTTTTTTTTTTCTTTTTGTCTGAATTCACCACAGCTGAGTCATTCACACAGCACCATTAATCTCACGCACAGAGACGTGATGACAGACTGTGCGCATGTCTTAAGTGTGTGTGTGTGTGTGTGTGTGTGTGTGTGTGTGTGTGCGTGTGTGTGTGTGTGTGTGTGTGTGTGTTGACGACTGCAGGAGGAACACCTGTGTGGACGTAGATCGGTACCAGCAGAGATCACTAACTTCTACACCTGCCTGTAGAGAAAAACAAAACACACAGACACACTTTATGGCACATAAAAGGGACTGTGGATGAGAAGTGTTTAAATAGTTTTTAAAGGTAAAGTGTGTAACACTGGATTGAAATGGAATATAATTTTCATAACTATGTTTTCATTAGTGTGTAATCACCTGAAACTAAGAATCATTGTGTTATCTTAGAATATGCAGTTTATATCAACTTCATGGATGTATTAAGAGAACTGGATACAGCGTTGGAGGCGGGTTCCCGTTCATTCCTATGAAAGTTGCTCAGTGGAGCATGAAGCCAAAATGGATCGACTGCCGAGTGATAAAGTACCCGGATCGTCCTGGCGATCTTCCGCAGTCATTGGGCCCATAGAGCAGGCGCAGTTGCGTTTTCTTTAACCCCGCCTCCCAGCTCTCGCTCCAGCCTCGTAGTTCTCTGACACGCTTGTGAAACTACAGTAACGTTGAGCCGCGGAGTGCAAAACCGTGGTACCGCCAGCCGCCATCTGACTTCCGTTGCTCCTAAAGTAGTGTTATTATGGTAAGGATGGCCTCTGAGGTGAACACCATTACCACGGTTTTGCACTCGGCGGCTCACGTTACTGCTACGGGTTTTGTGATTTTGAATGTTTTCATGATTAACTTTGTGTTTTATTTGTTTATTGACTTCTCTGTTTTTTTCATTCGCCTACTGACACCGTTGTGTTCGCTCTTGTTTGTTGTATCATTGTCTGCTACTGACGCCGGCTTATATTTCTTCCCTTAACCCTAGACCTTACTGGGACGTAACAGACAAATTCTCTATAATAATAAATAGATAATTGAGTTTAAAGGGGTTTCAGTGTTGCTTTTACACAGTAGTCATTTGGGCTTTAATGTTATAGAGAATTTTCTTGGGTAAATCATGGAGACAAGCATGAGAAGACATTTGTAATTTCTATAGAGCACACCGTGGAAATGAACAGGAAAGATGCAACGAAGAGGTGAAAAGATTCAAAGAGAAGACAATCATGCTTTTTCTCTTGTCTACTTCTTCTTTTGCTCCAGCAGTTATCTCTGCATGGACCATTACCTGCTGGATCCAACAGCGGAGATCTAACCAGTCCATGGAAAACCCCACCGAGGACAGACGGAGAGTGAAGAGAGAGGGGTGGAGGTGGAGGTGGAGGTACGGCAACACACACACACACACACACACACACACAACGCACACAAACACTCACGCACACACAAGCCTTCACACATCAGTCAGACAGCCCTCTAGTCAGGAGAACCCCTGGCTCACCTTCACACAGATTCACAGATCACACACACACACACACACACACACAGAAGTTGTACTGACATGAATCTACGCAGTCACTTTGACTCACATAAACATGCCTCCCCCTCCCTGCAAACACACACACACACACACTTCAAAGGAAGTAACCTGACAGGCCGGCAACACTAAGAACCCACATGCAGCTTTTTTTCTAATTCTTCCTCTCAGAAACCCACCTGTTTCTTACAAACTTTCAAGTCATACCTCTCTCTCTCTCTCTCTCTCTCTTGCCTGGTTTTAAGATCTCTCTCTCAGTCCGTGTACGCATGCTGGTACTCAGGCGCTGTCTGTGTGATGTTCTCAACAATGTATACCCTTATGACAGGATTATACATCCACCGAACCACGTCTTAACTAGATACAATGCTCCTGCCTGCACAACTGGGCAGATGTGAACCGCAGCACCCTGTAATCTTATCTGAAACATGTTGCCGAGCTGATGAGCCTGTATGCTGGCATCGACCATGGCAATGTCTCCTTGATGTGAAATGCAGCTGGAGACATAAAACAATTTGAGACATATCTGACAGAGCTGGTGTTTCCCCAGTGTCAGACAAACACGGGCCAGATGTTGGAAGGGTGCAGGCAGCGCTGAGCTCTGCTTCAGTAGGCTGTGTAAGGTCACTCAGGCTTTGTGGAGCCTTTTTCGCTGCCATCCCCTGCACGCATGGGGTCCTGTGGGTGTCGCAGTAGGGGGTTCGAGCATTGTGCTTCACTCACAAAGCCCGATAGAGTCTGTTAGAGCACTTAGCCTGTGCAAAGTAGCACAAAGGTTACTTCACATTACGTG
Source organism: Hozukius guyotensis (assembly GCA_916700995.1). Classification (NCBI taxonomy): domain Eukaryota; kingdom Metazoa; phylum Chordata; class Actinopteri; order Perciformes; family Sebastidae; genus Hozukius; species Hozukius guyotensis. The sequence goes on along the minus strand of CAKALU010059786.1, from coordinate 7,996 downwards.
GGGGTAAATTCCTACATCGCACGTGGTCCCCAGGTAATTCTAGTCCAGTGCAAAGAGGGCTTAAGGTGCGCCAAGGTAATTCAAAAGATTGACAAGTTACTGAGCTCTGGTAAGTGAATTATGCTTCCTCCAGTTTCACGCCACTTTAAAGCTTCAGTAGGCAACAATTTGTTTTTCATTATTGGGCAAAAATGCCATAATAACCTTTCAGCATATTGTAATTCAAGTGTTCTGAGAGATAACTAGACTTCTGCTCCTCCTCATGGCTCTGTTTTCAGGCTTTAAAAATATCTAGCCCGTGACGGGAGACTTTGACCAATCACAGATCATTACAGAGAAAGAGAGCATTCCTATTGGCTGTGCTCCGGTATTTCTTCAAGAGGTCTCAACATGGCTGTCGGGTCACAAACTTTCTCATTTTACAGCTAAACAGTACACTACAGGATGTTTCTGAAAACATTTGAGGAGAGAAATAGGCATTAATGTAACATAATATTGATTCATATTTGATAAGCGCTGCCTAGTTTTACCGTTTGGTTGGAGTTTGCGTGTGATTGACAGCCGGCTCTCATAGATGGCAGCTGGACGGCAGACTCCAGATCAGCTCTGACAGCTTGTTTTCCTCCGGTCTGTGAAGTCTTGCAGATGCCGTTAGGAGCACCGGAGGACACATCATATTTGCTCCATTTCTACCAGCTTTAAGGGGAAGGGTTTAGCTCATTCTAGATGTTTAAATTTCCATTTTATCTGTTGTGTCTAGATGGTAACCCTAGACTTGCGAAAACTCTCGCGAGACTCGCTGCCCAATGACCTATCCTATTCAAGGTCGATGCCTAACCTCAACCATCTCTCCAGAGTTTCTCAAAACGAGCGTTGCCATCTAGACACGACCCGTTTTATCATGAAATCATCATTGCTTGATCATTGTTTGAAGCTCGAAAAGAGGTGAAATTGTTTTCATCTGCTGTTTCTAAGATTAAGAATGAACTTTAAAAGTCAACAAACAGAACTGCAAAACAATAACTCCCTTTATTTCTCCTACTTGTCTTTTTCTGCCTTAATCATTACCTCACTGTAGCACTCCTCTCTCTGTCTCCGTAGCCGTCTTTCTCTCACCTATTGCCAGAGTGACATCTGGTCAATTCAGTCTCAGGTGTCATACGAAGAAGGGATGACTCATCCAAGACGGGCGGATGAGGAGAGAGATAAAGGGATGATGAAGGGGAGGATGAAAGAGCGTAGTGCTCTTGGCCTGCCAGTCACTTGTCTAATTGCAGTGTCTGTCAGAGGAAGCGCGTGCTGTCTCTTCACATTGATGACTTCATGTTATTTTTCTCCTCCTTTCCCATTACTCCCATTTAGTCGAACCATACTCTTAACCATTTGTCACCTCTCTCTCATTCTTTCTTTTCCAGTATCTCTCTCTCTTTTGGAAACTGCTCAGAAACCCCCTTATTGTCAATCTAGCTAGGAAAGCCATCCATCCTCTGAATGCTCTAGGTCTTTAGTTTGTGGCTGTAAAGTTTCATGAGGCTGTGATTATCCTAGAGGTCACCACAGGTCATTTTATACAGTGAGGTCAAATTTCAAAAAATGGTCTCACTACAATTATATTGCTACTATTGGGTTTAACATCATCACACATGGATACAACTGCATGGTTTTTGCTCCAAACTGCATGTGATTTTCATAAAGTGCGCATGTCTGTAAAGGGGAGACTCGTGGGTACCCATAGAACCCATTTTCATTCACATATCTTCAGGTCAGAGGTCAAGGGACCCCTTTGAAAATGGCCATGCCAGTTTTTCCTTGCTAAAATTGGGCCCAACTTTGGAGCGTTATTTAGCCTCCTTGGTAGCATGACATGGTTAATAGCAATTGATTCCTTAGGTTTTCTACTTTCACACGATATCTGTAGCTTCATTCTAGCCCTAAACTGAACCTACTAGAGCCTCTGAAAGACAGTAAAGTCAGTTGGGATCGCCCGCTGCCTGCGGGTCTCAGAGGGTTAAGTCAAAATATGAAACTAAAGATTCTCCATAATAACACTGGAAACTGCCACTAGAACAACTTGGAAATACAAAAATGCATGAAACTGAACTCATCTTTTTATTCTTGAAGGGATTTGGGAAAACACGGCTTTTATTGGTACCTACTGTAAGAGAGTAACACAGTCATTATGGGTCTCTCACTAAAAGACTTCAAAGTTTTACGTAAAACATGGAGGAATTTGTACTTTAATGTTTTTTTTCCCAGTATCAGAAAGAATTGTGTTTTAGATATCGGTGTTGTAGGGTGAGAAAAGACAAAGCATGTAATGTAGCCCTCTATTTTTATTGGATATTATAGGAGCCGTGAGCTACGAGATGATGCTATCATACGTTGTAGCAACATCTACCCTTTAACAAAACAGCCATATTGGTGGTCCACAGTAAGCAACAACTAAGAAAAGTTACTTGTATTAATAAATGCAGGAGTGAGCCATATGTCAGCAGAACTGGACAGAAACGTTAAAATATTATTTGCTTAATCAATCAAGGTTGTTGCAGTACAAACACGATGTGAAATGCTTTAGCTCACTGGCTCTGTTTCTAAATTTAAAACAGTGAAGTTTGAAACTTATGGGTATTTATCAAGCAAGGAGGGGCTAACAAAGCAATTGCGATATAGGAATTGATGATTTGATTTTTGATGCTTGACTGCTACATCAACTTTAACCATTATCTTTATTTTTAATTATTTTGGACGCCAACTTTAAGGTTAAGGACTACAGCTGTCAAAGTTAACGCGTTAATGCAAAGTCGTTAATAACGCCACTAATTTCTTTAACGCATTAATGCAACGATTTTTAGGTTGTAGCGGACTCAGTTTTAAAGCTAGAGTGAAGATACTGATATCATATGAAACTTGAAAACCTATTAAATAATGCTCAAAACTTGCATTCAATTTTGGCGAGGAGAACTGTCATGGCCATTTTCAAAGGGGTCTCTTGACCTCTGACGTCAAGAAACGTGATGGAAATGGGTTCTATGGGTACCCACGAGTCTCCCCTTTACAGACATGCCCACTTTATGATAATCACATGCAGTTTGGGGCAAGTCATAGTCAAGTCAGCACACTGACACACTGACAGCTGTTGTTGCCTGTTGGGCTGCAGTTTGCCATGTTATGATTTGAGCATATGTTTTATGCTAAATGCAGTACCTGTGAGGGTTTCTGGACAATATCTGTCATTGTTTTGTGTTGTTAATTGATTTCCAATAATAAATATATACATATATTTGCAGAAAGCAGCATATTTGCCAACTCCCATGTTAATAAGAATATTAAATACTTGACAAATCTCCCTTTTTAAGGTACATTTTGAACGGATAAAAAAAAGGGAGAGTTAACCAAATCAACCCATACATCCACCTGATAAACAGACACATAAGGGATAATATACAATGAGTCGGTCATTGTGAAATAAACCCCGCCCTGTAGGGGTTTATTTCACAACAATGACCCGCTAGCTGTGCATTATCCCGCTTATTACATGGCTACTTACTTAAGAAATCAATAATTTGACACAAAAATGGTCCGTCAGACTCCGAGATCAGAACCGCGCCCATAGCAACGGTCTGCTATAAAGAAATAACAGACCTTAGAACGCCGCAATTGACCAATCAGAATCGAGTATTCAACAAAGCCGTGTAATAAATTTCAATAGTGCACTGTTTTTGACAGCAAAGAGGTTGCTTCGTGACACAAGGCCTTTTGACACTGTGAACACAAAGTCTGGAAAACTGATATAATCCTACTGTGAGAATAGAAAACAGCAGTTTATACTATATGACAACACAACAAATAAGAAAAAATCTCTCATGGCTTGTTCTGGATGTCTTTTTTTATTTCATCTCATACCTGTAAAAATATATTCTCAAAATAAATAAATATATGAAATAAATATACTGTATGTCCTAGGAATCAAAAACTCATAAATAAGAATACAATCTGTCAACAGGTTTGTAAAGGTGTCTTTGTCGGTAATAAGTCTCCAACAGGTCACGCAGTATTCCACCACAGGACACCACAGAAGAAGTCCTTATAAAAACTCCACTGGATCTGTACTTCTTCTCTTGTTCCTCATGCATTTTGTAGAAAAGTCACATTTTCTAAGCAGCATCTCTCTTTGGAGCAGGTTCAAAGGGAATCCATCTCATCAGTCAGTCCGATAACGGTGATTCCCCTCCAGCTCTCAGACCCGTTTCCCACCACAGACAACATGGCTGATTTCCAGTGCATGAAACTACCTTTTTTGTGTAAACCAGCCACATTGAATAGTGGATTAAGCATTTTAATAAATCATTTACTTAGCAGCCACAGTAGTGTGTTGGATAAAAATAACTGAAAACAGTGGAATTGACAAAGACTCATCGGCCACAGCAGTAAAAAGCTATGTACTAGCAGCCAGTTGTTAATCTCACCTATTAGTTCCCACACTTTTGTCCTCTTTAACATGCAGTTTGGACTGGCAGGCAGTTGGATTTAAGTAGTGGAAACTCAAACGAAATCCATAAATCATCTGTTTGGCCACCGGGGCCTCTGCATAGGCCAATAAAGGGGCAATATTATGGGCCCAGGTGTCTGTCATGGGGCCTTCACATCTTCCACAGAAGATACCTCAGTCAAACTCCCCAACTAGTCTGGTTCAGACTCGCCATCGGCGGGGAGTGTTCATTAGGCGCACTTTTTTATGATCCCGTTTTGTCCAGATCAACAAGATCTTCCATCCCACCTCAAGAAGGGGTCAGGATTAGGTGCAGTTGAGTTGCTCTTCAGCTCAGACAGGGTCATGGTAACGCCCCCCCTTCAGTCTCAGCTCTGGCCCAGTATGTCCCTGTACAGCTCCGGTACTCTATCCGGGTCTACGGGCCTCGGTAGGAAGTGGGTGAACCTCTGATGTCGCCTCGACCTCGTTCCGTCCCGGGACGTCCCGTCTTTGTTCAAAGCAACAAAGTAAAATGCACCTCTTTCACCATGCCGGTAGATGTTGGACGAGTAAGTGTTGTACCAGTTTTCTTCAAATTGCTCCTTAAAAACAGATTCTGCGGACAGCTTCTCCTGCAGAAAGAAAAGAGGAAAATATGAGGTTAATAATGATGCAAAATGTGCCACCTGTTGGCCGTGAGTTACAAATCAGATATGTTGAGAATTGGTACAGTAGGTTGATGGATGTGCGTGTTCAGTGTGTACTCACCGATCCGTACAGTTCTCCCTTGCTGTTCATGGCGAGGTAGAGGCCACTGTCCACGCCTCTGATGCTAACCAGACCCACAGCCAGACTGATGAACTCCAAAATACCTGCACACACACATTACATCCACTTGTCAGACACTTTTGTTCAAAACGACTCATTAACACATCTGATAACACACACAAACATGATTTTAAACAACCTCTTTCTTATTTAAGACAAATGGATCACATCTGAAGGAGGATCGACTGTGAGACTAAAAACTGACTTTGCACTCAATACAGGAGAAAAAGTACAGTAAATAGCTCCATGTATATCCACACCAGCTGACTAGCTGACAAGCAACACTGGCTGTCTGGAATGGCCTCTGGCAATGAAGTTGCATCCAAGTCTGCAAATGGAATAAATCAAGTGCCAGAACAGCCTGCGGCACTAAAAGAAATCTCTTTAGAGGTCTACTTTTGATCTGCCGTATAAGCTGCAGCCGTTTATCTTGATAACAGAAGATAAACTGTAGTGAAAAGTAAAGAAAAAGCTTCCAATCTAATCTCAAAGAGGAAATGTGGTAAAAAAAAAAAAAAAGTGTAAACATGAAATACTCAAAGCCCATCTGGAAAGCTTATTCATCTTGGAATTAATTCTACTGTTATAGACTACAGTCCAGTGTTATAGCAGCAGCAGCAGCAGCTGCATCACAGTGGGCGACTTCATAGCATTGGATTATAGTAACCTGTATGGCTATTATCATGTGATATTAATAGTTTTCATTTATCAAGCATTAAAACAACTGAACCTCCTGTTTTAATCTCTCTCTCTCTCTCTCTCTCTCTCTCTCTCTCTCTCTCTCTCTGCGTGTGTGTGTGTGTGTTTTCCAGTGCCTCCACCATAAGGGTACCTGTCAGTCTGATGCATCCTACAATAGAGCCTATAGCAGAAATTCCACATAGAATACTATATAATAATAATAATAAATGTATTTATATAGCACTTCTCAAAACAGATGTTACAAAGTGCTTCACAAGACAATAAAAGCAGATAAATAAAGTAAAAGATATGGTAACTGTTAAAACAGAACATCAGACAATCAAAGCATGATAGAGTAAAACAAATATACTACACTGTAAACAATTGCTGTTAATTTACAGCAGGATTTCAACAGTATTAATGCAGTTTCATGCAGTATTTTTTTAATTCTGGGACCTGATCTGCACATGTGAGGCTTGTACATTGTACATGATTGTAAAATCAGTGAATTAGCTCTGTTCTTCACTCACATGTTGTTATGGTTTGCTTTCTGTGCTTGTAGCTATAGACACACATTTTTGGGAAAAGTGTCAACAAGTCTATTATAGCCTTTTTCCTAACAAGTGCCTTTAATTGTATTTAGTGTGACTATTCCTATGTCTGTAACCTGCTAAGTCTATTCATCTAGGCAACAAATATGTTGTATGTAAAAAATACAACCTAAATAGTGCATTAAAACAAATCAGTAAGATAATGTAAAAGAAAGGTGGAAAAACAGCTATATAATGTATCTTTAAACAGTAAATTAACTGTAAAATACTGTGAAATTAATAAAGTTCAAACTGTATTTTTCATTAACAGTACAAAGCTGTAAATTTCAGCGACGGTATAATAATGTTAATTTTACAGTAACATAAAGGCAACCCTGCTGCCAGTTCTTTACTGTTATTTTACTGGGACATTCTGAACAGTGTAATAATAATGCATATAGGTTTATTCGTACCGAATCTGCTGTGGTCCTTCCTGGTGCCCTGCACGGTTCCGTCGGTCCGGATCTCCAGGTGGAATCCGGTCCTGCAGTAGAGCTGCCTCCTCCTCAGGATCCCCTTCAGGTGGCTGAGGTCCGCCAGGCTCCGGGACAGTCTCTCTGCGGACACCAGGTGGTCTAGGTGGTCCTGCTGCTGTCCCTGCTGTCCCCCATGTCCCCCCATCATCACCGAGTTGTAGTCCACAGCTCCGGCTGGAGTGAGAACGAAATGAGAGCCGACCGGAGCCGGAGCTGCTCCTGCGGTGCCAAAGCTGTCCAGAAACCCGCTGACGAAGCTCCCGACCTCCGCTGCTGCTGCAGCCATCACAGAGGAGAGACTGAGACGAGCCGGTTTATTACAGAGCCAAGTGATGAGCCTCAGTGCGCAGAAGGAGGAGGAAAAAGGAAAAGTTGCAGGACGTGCAGCTGGAGATGAGTGCGCGTTTTGGCGCAGTCACCAGAAGAAGCGTTAATTAGATTGTCATCTAATTGAGATGAAACTCCCGCGTTGTCTTCATGTCTTCATGCATGCAGGATGTCTTGATGTATGCAGGTTTATCTCCGGCTGCAGCAGCCCGTGTCTCTTCCTCTCCTCTCTTCTGCTGCTATTTATCCTCCTCTCCTCTCTCTCTCCAGTCCTCTCTCTCCTCCTCACCTCGGGATACTCCCCTTTGCTCCAGCGCACTTCAGGGTTTTCCTGTCTCTCTCTCTCTCTCTCGCTCTCTCTCTCTCTCTCTCTCTCTCTCTCTCTCTCCTCCAGCCTGTTTTATTCCTGCGGTACCCTCCTCCTCCTCTCTCTCTCTCAGCTCCTCCAGCGCAGTGAGAGCAGCACACTGACTCTCCACATCTATATAACGCGATAATACTCCCTATGGAAATTCACCCTGAGTTGCCTTTTTATGCAAATGTGCCCCGATTGTCCTCCTCCTCTTCCTCCTCTCTCCTCCTCCTCTCCTCTTCCTCCTCTCCTCCTCCTCCTCTTCCTCTCC
>CAKALU010059785.1:15085-61414 GCA_916700995.1 Hozukius guyotensis | reverse complement strand
GTACATTCACTAGATATTCTCAGAGCTACTAACTCTTCTGCAGTGTGTAGTGTGCGCGCATGCACGTGAGGTGGAGCGAGCTGAGTGAAGGCAAGCAGAGGAGCAGAGACTCCGGCCCAGGAGACCAAAGCTACGGTCTCCCCCGCGTACTACGACCGCGGCCAACGCTGTTTAACAGACAGGCTTCACTAGATATAACTTTGCGGTTTTGGTGCCTCCGTGTAGTTTGTGTTGGAGTCTTGTCTGAACAGCGTAGCCACACGAGAGCGCGCATATGCGAGCGCGCATGGGAAACCGACCCGGGTGATTTATACGTGTAAGAAGTTACAAACAGTCCCTTTAAATGATTAAAATACCGCAGCAGGTACTGTATATAGGTCACATGTGCCTAAGACTTGCAGTTTGTACACATATCTTTGTTTTTCATCGTTTGAGAGGTGATCTAAACACTTGCTGATTGTAAAAAGTAAAGATTTGACAGCCTTGTGCTCTTCCTGGGGGCTTGGTTTTGCCCTCCAGGCTCTGCGCCCGTCATGTGACTGAAAACTATGAATAGTATGTTGAAAAATTATGTGAAAAAAAGTCATAGTATAGTATGTCGAAAGAATTCATGGAAAAAAGTCATAGAGTGTGTTCCAATCCACGTACTTCCAGAAGTACACTTCAATGTGGTGCACTTTGTGCACTCTGTACTCACTTGAGTAGTGCGTAAATTTCAGCGGGGTAGGGTCGTCTCAAATCGAATACTCTGCGGCGCACTGACCGGAAATGACGATCGCAACATTTGACCGCGGCTCGCTACCCGCCAAAATATCTTCTGAAAAAAAATGAAAGCAGAGTTGAAATTACGTTTCCAACGTCGTCGCCTACGCCTACGATGTGTCCTCCTGTTGGCTGAAAATACACCGGTATGTTTACGTATTGTATTGTTTTATTCTGTTATCTACGTATGTTTGAATAGTGGTCCGCTACGTAGCCAAGATGGCGACAGTTGAGTGTGGAAAGTGTCCAGCGTTCCACACTCAATGATCTGACCGTTTTGAGTACAACATCCGGGTACTTTGAGTGCACTGCATTTTGCCGTACTTCCCAGTGTGAATGCACTTATGCACTCAAAATAGTAAGTGTAAATACAGAAGTACGCGGATTGGAACACACTGATAGTATTGTATGTCGAAAAAATTTCATGAAAAAAAGTAAAAGTATAGTCTGTTGAAAAAAGTAAAAGTATAGTATGTCAAAAAAATTCATGAAAAAACGTCATAGTATAGTATGTCGAAAATTTCATGAAAAAAAGTCATAGAATAGTATGTCGAAAAATTTAATGAAAAAAAGTCATAGTATGGTATGTTGAAAAAAGTCATAGTAGGCCTATAGTATGTCGAATAATTTCATGAAAAAAGTCATAGTATAGTATGTCGAAAGATTTTATGAAAAAAAGTCATAGTATAGTATTTTGAAAAATGGCCATGAAAAAAGTCATTGTATAGTATGTCGCAAAAATGTATGAAAAAAAGTGATAGTATAGTCTGTTGAAAAAACTCATAGTATAGTATGTCGAAGAATTTCATGAAAAGGGTCATAGTACAGTATGACCCTATGATTTCATGAAAAACGTCATAGTATAGTATGTCGAAAAACTTTTAGCAAAAATAGTTATTGTATAGTATGTTGAAAAAAGTCATGGTAAAGTATGTCAAAAAATTTAATGAAAAAAGTTATAGTGTAGTATGTCAAAAAATTTCATGCAAAGAAGTCATAGTATCACATGTCGAAATATTTCATGACTTTTTTGAGGACATTTTTCGATATACTATACTATGACTTTTTTTGATGAAATATTTTGACATGCTATACTATGACTTTCTTTCATGAAAATTTTAAACACACTATACTGTGACTTTTTTTCATGATAATTTTAAACATTTTCTACTATGACTGTTATTCATGAAATCTTACGACATAAGATACTATGACTTTTATTCACAACATTTTTCGACATGCTATACTATGACTTTTTCTTCATGAAATTTTTAAACATTGGATACTATGACTTTTTTCGTGAACATTTTAAACATGCGATACTATGACTTTTTTGCATGAAATTTTCCGACATACTATATACTATGTCTTTTTTTGTTGAAATTTTTCAACATACTATACTTTTCATTTTTTTGCATGGAAATTTTAAACATGCTTTACTATGACTTTTTTCGTGAAATTTTTCCGACATACTAAACAATGACTTTTTTTCATGAAATGTTTCGACATATGATACTTTGACTTTTTTCATGAAATTATTCGACATACTATACTATGATTTTCTTTCATGAAAATTTTAAACACACTATACTGACTTTTTTTCATGAAATCTTTCGACATAAGATACAATGACTTTTTTCATGAAAATTTTAAACATGCTATACTACGACTTTTTTTCGGGAAATTTTCCGACATACTATACTATGACTTTTTTTGGAGAAATTTTTCCGCATACTATACTATGACTTTTTTTCATGAAAATTTTAAACATGCTATACTATGACTTTTTTAATGAAAATTTTTGACATCCTATACTACGACTTTTTTTCATGAATTTTTTTGACATACTATACTATGACTTTTTTTCAAGAAATTTGTCGACATACTATACTATGACTTTTTTTTATACTTTGCGACATACTATACTATGACTTTTTTTCATAAATTTTTGACATATTATACTATGACCATTTTTCAAAAAAATTTCGACATACTATGACTTTTATTACTTTTTTTGACTTTTTTTGAACTTTTTTCAACACACCGACTTTTTTCGATATAATATACTACGCTTTTTTTCGACTAACGATACTATGACTTTTTTCCGACATACTGTTAGGCGGGGCTAGTTTTTGAGAACCCAGGTGCAGAACAGATAAACCGTGGCAGGAAATTGGTGCAATGAAGAATTTATTTACAAAGCTTGATTTGAATGGGTGACTCTCTTGGTCAGGGGAATGCAGGGGATGAGCTGCGAACTGGGGATTTGGGCAGAGCAAGGCCGGTGAGTTTGCATGGGGAAAAAGCTGGGCAGCCTGAGTCCAGAGATCCAGAGATGTGTGCTGATCCAAGTGAAATCCAGAAGATACAGGGGTGGAATGGAGGCAGGAGTTGGGTACCGCTGTAGACAAAGGAGAACAGGTATGAGTAAATCATTCAAAACAGACAAGAGCTATTCAAATAAATGGCTTGAATTAGACTGACTGAGAGTGTACGATCTGGCAGCGTGGTGGAGTTGAAACCCAGTATTTGTAGCAGAGTTCACACCCACACACTATACACACAAACTATAATATCCCTTTTTTTATGACTCTTTTCGATATTCAATGCTATGACTGTCTCTGAAATACAGTGACTAAGTCAGAAACCTTATTATTGCCTAGTTATTTTGAACTCTGTCATGTTAATAACATAACTAAAGTAGCTTTTTATCAGTTAAAAAAAAAATTAAAAGGTAAGGTATTTATATCTCAAGCTGTTTCTGAGCATCTGGCTGATTCATTCACCTCAATCAAATCAAGCTTCTGTTACCACTTCACGTGGGGATACCTGAGCCATGCCGAGTTATGAGCATCTTCGATGACTCAAAGCCGTGCTGGCACAGTGCAGTTGTTTTTCCATAGTACTGTAAGCTTAAGGAAGTTGTTTACCTTGATGACGTGTTGGAGGTGTGCTGGCCTGCACACACCCCTGTAGAGTAGAATGCTCTCTTGATAATCCCACACAAACAAAAATAAAGCAGCAGAGTCCTCGTGTGTACATGCAAACTCCAGTATTCAAATCACTTCGCTGGTTTTCGGTGCAAGACTGAATAAACTTCAAAATTCTACCTTTACTTTTTGAAGCACTTAATTGTTTGGAGTCTACATTTCTTTCCTTATCATTGAATACAATCCAGTCAGACCTTTCAGGTTATCAGGTGGTGGTTTTCTAATGTGTCCGTCTGTGTGTAGTTTGTGTCTGAATGTGAACTGGATCTCTAGTTTGCCAATGCCTTTTTGAGTGAGGGTGGTCTTTTCTTGTTATTTTCCATTCCTTTTATTGCTGTTTGCACTTTCTTGTGTTCGATTTATTGCAGTCTTACATGTTGCTCTTTGCACTTTAATGTAAAGTACATTGAGTTAATGAAACATCAACATAAAAAAAATTGTAATGCTTTGCCTGAAACACAGTAACATTTCAAGACAGGACCACATTTCATTACTCCCCACAATTATAGAGAGCTGTCAGGTGGAGTCTCCACCACCACTTTGCCCTTATATTTTTTACATTGTACAGTGTGTTCAGTTGCTTTATCTGAACTTCACAATCATTTTAAGCAAAGATAAAAGAACACAGAGTGACAGGTGGAAATTACTAACTCAACTACCAAAGAAGGGAGAAGGATAGATGATTTACAGCATAAGAATGCTGATAATGAGTCACAACATCATGTAAATGGCAACCTGACATTTTGAGTAGCTGATAAGAGTAGGGTGTGGAATGGGCCAATATGAAGTAAATGAATAAATAATAACAAATCCTCACATATCCAAATTAATTATCAAAATCCATTTTATATTAATAAATATTTCACTCTTCAAATCCACAATTTAACTCATGACTTATCTTTGTTCTCTTATGACCTGAAGTGGTACTTGTTCACCCGAGCTAAACCTTATATAAACACAAACACCCGGAAACCATTTGCATGTCCAACATTCAGCTGACTGAATGGGTGCAGTATCTGACATTTTATGACTGGATGTCATGACACTTGTGCTTTTCATGCCTTTTCTTACTATTTATGCCCACCCACACATCCACTCCCTTGAGCATGTTGTGCAAGATGCAAGAACACGCTGCATATTATTAACCATTTGTGTCAAACGAATGAATGAAAGGTACAATACAAATACGTCATATTCACTTGTTTTAGTGATTCATCAGATAACAAAACCGACAGGAGAGGAAAAGTGCATTTGCTTAGAAACTAAAGTACAGAAAGAACACGAGAAAGGGACAAGAGGACTGAGGTGAATTTTCCTGAGAAGCTGTCACATTGTACTCACAGGATTTCTCATCAGAGCCTGTGAGTCAGGACACTTTTGAAAACAGATAATAGGAAAATGTATGATTAAAAACTGCACTCCTGGCCCACACAACAGATGCTTTGAGCAGCGTAGAGCAACACACAACGCTCAAACCTCAATGATGTCAATTTCACAGCCTTAATTTCAAGTATATTTACCACACATATGTAGTCAATATTTACCCGTCACACTGGTATGTCATCAATAATCTTTCTTGATGATGTATTAAAGCAACAGTGTGTAATATTTAGGGGGATCTATTGGCAGAAATGGAATATAATATTAATAAGTATGTCTTCTTTAGTGTATAATCACTTGAAAAAAGTTATCGTTACCTTAGAATGAGCCATTTATATCTACATGTGGAGGGGGTCCTCTTCGTGGACCCGGCCGCCATGTTTCTACAGTAGCCCAGAACGGAAAAAACACACAAACACTGGCTCTAAATAGGGCCATTCGCGTTTTCACATCGGCCACCGTAGTTCTCCTAAACACTTGGCACACATAAGAATTTCCGGTTGGTTGCAATCTGCAACCTCACCGCTAGATGCCACCAGATCCTACACACTGCACCTTTAATAGGCCGAGCAGTCACATTTAAATCGTACTTTATCTTTAATGTACCATACCAGTGTTTTGCATGTTTTAACCAATTTAATATCAAATGCCTTTAACATCACCGCAGAACACTTTTCAAGGCCTACAAAAATATCTACTTTTATGGAAAATATTTTCGATCAAACTTTTAATTGACCGTTTGCTAAGTCCCCCCTCAAAATTCTTTGTAATTTTTCGAAACAGTGGGTTGTTGATTTCAGACCGAGGTACAAAAAAGGAGGCCTCTCTTTTCTGGCCAACAACCGTTGATTTTGAGGACTGAGATGATAGCTGTGTCACTGAAGTATTTTATCAACTGTAGCTCGCCAGTTAATTAAGCTAACGTAAGCTACATGTGTTGGCTGAAAAGGTTGTCTGCGGTCGACTTTTTAATGTTTGAAACTGACTCCTTTTTAAACAAAAAATCAGTAATGGGGTCATATAAACTTGATGGCTACATACGAGAAAAGACTGAGGCTAAAGCTACATCTCAGGCAAAAAGTCAGCATCCTCACCAGATGATGATCCATGTAGAAGACATGGAAATAAAGAAACAGCATTGTTCTTGTATTGCAGTGAATAACTAGTTAGTCCTAGTATTTTAAGTATGATAAGGAAAAATGTACAATTAGACTGGTATTTTGTTTGAAAAAACGTAACGTTAGCTGCTCAGCTTGGACACTCACCAAGACAGCGGTTCGATTTGTGCTTTATTTGTATTCATATTTTCAATCAGTTTTACTTTTAACACTATGATAGAAAAGGCTTTTAGGATGCTTTGTTTGGTGAATGTAACACTATCTCAGATAACAAGTTAGCTTGAGTCGCTGGAATATTCCCAAATCACAAAATGAGAAGAACAGAGCCGCTAAAGTTAGCTTAACTCTGATATAGTAGCATCCTGGACTGGCTCCCACACAGTGGGAAAATACAACATAGTGGGTGTGCTAGTCGTTTTTTTTTTATTTTTTTTTTTTTAAACGTAACCTACAACACCATTGAATAATGTAGTATGAAACACAGCTGCCATTAGAAGTAACAATGGGTTACTATTGTAGATAGTAAGCTAGTTAGCTGGCCATGCTAATGTTTACAGCCGATAAACACACTGTTTAATCCATTCCTTACACTTTTGCTCTTGTGATTTTGTAAAGGTTTAAAAAAAGAAAGAAAGAATGAAAGAAAAAGCCAAAATATTTATATACGGAGTATCTCTCTTATGTATGATCTCTCCATGCACACCGCCTCAACCTGTGGAGAAATCCAAAGCTTGACCAACCTGCTGTGCCTATTTATGGTTGTTAAGCAATGAGCTGTTTGGGGGCAAGGGTTTAGCAAACGGTTTAATATAGGGAATGGGAATGTGACATCACCTACAACAAGTCGGCCATTTTTTGGAGGATAAAGGGTCCGAGTGCCATCCGTTGGCTGTTTACTGAAAGTGTCAAAAGCTAACACAAAATAAGATTCACAGTAATAAGATTCAAAAGCCGAATTGTAATATATATAGTATACAGTCAGACACAAAGGTATAGGCTATTGTTATGGGTTTCATTTCGCAAGAATCATTTTGTAGATTAAATATGCAGTATTAGCCGACGTTTTGTTAGTATTCCGTTAGCACAATATTAGCTAGCTTATCTTTGTCTGGATGATTGTGTAGTTGGCATTTGGCTTGTAGATCTTAATGTCATATACCTACCCGGTTGTAAATTGGACATCGGCCTCAAAAGATTAACATATTTTGAACTGCTGACAGGTGTTCACTAACACCAAACACATCAGTGACCATAATGGGTGGCAAACTGTCAAGGTCCTCCTAATTCATAAGGATCGATATCATAAACTAACTTCAGTTTTGTAATATATCGCCCCTTTACCTCTGTCAGCCTCTCTTCATATGGGTATTTGTCTTTCACACATATTTTATACGTTTCTGATGATGAATGATGGACAGATGAATAGACCGGTGACAGACGATAGCTCTGTACGCTTCCCTCTAAAAATGGCAGCACGCCACAGAATGCTCCGCGATTCTCATTCCCTGTTGAACATCATTAATCAATAGTGGATTATGCTTTTTTTCTCACCGTAACAAATATGTTCAAAACCCAACTTGTGTCCTGCACAGCTGTTAGACTGGCCCACTTTCTCCACTGCTTGTGTGCTCACAGGTGATGTTCATATCATCCTGGACACGAGAGGCCAGACAAACACAGCAAAGGAAAGTCTGTCTCTTCACCAGAAGTCTTCCTTTGGTTTCACGAGGGCCAACCTGTACGTGTTACGTTCCTATCGCCAGGTGTCCGAACACCTCAGGTTGCCTGTTTGTCCGGGTGGCTCTTTAGCTTGTGGAATTTAACACTGTCCAGCTTCTCGAACCTTTTCTCACAGAACTCACAGGTGAAGTTGTAGTGGGCCTCTGAAGTGTGCTTCTTCATGTGCCAGTTGAGGGACGCACGCTGGCGGCACTGATAGCCGCAGATTTCACATCTGACAGATGACACGGGTGAGAAGACAAGAAGGAAGGAACGGGGAAGAAAAGAGGAGTGACGATCACGTAGATGATTATGGGCCATGTTCACAGACTGGAACTTCAGTCTAACCTGCTCAGAGCAAAATTGCGTAATAATTAGATCTGTTTTCAGCTTTAGTAACTTACTGGAGTGGTGTTTCTCCCGTGTGGGTCCGCCTGTGGACCTCAAGGTGATTCTTACGCTTGAACGATTTTCCGCATGTTTCACAGATGAAATCTCTGACCCCTGTGAAAAGATTCCGTTACACTTGGAGGTTAATGAAAATGAGATTCTGAAAATGACAATCGTGTCTTTTAGGGCTGTCAAAGTTAACACGATAATAACGTGTTAAAGAAATTAATGGCGTTAAAACAAATTTGCATTAACGCATTAACACAACTTGCGATTTTTAGGTTGTAGCGGGCTCAGTTTTAAAGAGTGAAGACACTGGTATCATATGAAACAAGAAAACATAAGGAATCCATTGGTACCAACCATGTCATACTAGCTTGTCGTGAAGGAGGCTAAATAACGCTCCAAACTTGCGCTACATTTTGGCGAGGAAAAACTACCATGTCCATATTCAAAGGGGTCCCTTGACATCTGACCTCAAGATATGTGAATGAAAATGGGTTCTATGGGTACCCACGAGTCTCCCCTTTACAGACATGCCCACTTTATGATAATCACATGCAGTTTGGGGCAAGTCATAGTCAAGTCAGCACACTGACACACTGACAGCTGTTGTTGCCTGTTGGGCTTGAGTTTGCCATGTTATGATTTGAGCATATTTTTTATGCTAAATGCAGTACCTGTGAGGGTTTCTGTGTTGTTAATTGATTTCCAATAATAAATATATACATACATTTGCATAAAGCAGCATATTTGCCCACTCCCATGTTGATAAGAGTATTAAATACTTGACAAATCTCCCTTTAAGGTACATTTTGAACAGATAAAATGTGAGATTAATCACGATTATCTATGGACAATCATGCGATTAATCATGATTAAATATTTTAATTGATTGACAGCCCTAGTGTCTTTGTGAGCCCACCTGAGTGGATGATCATATGGCGATGCAGGTGGTTCGACAGGTAGAACTTTTTTCCACAGCCCGGATGGGGGCAAACCTTGGTCCTCCCTTTCCTGTGAACTAGGTTGACGTGATTCTACAGAGAGAGGGAAGTGAACAAAGAGAGGTTTATTTTAAGCTAAAAAAAACTGAAGCTGGAATGTAAAGCATGAATGAAAAATGTTTTACCTGAAAGCTGCTAATAGCTACATAGACTTGACTGCAGCCCTCGTACGGACAGTGGAACATCTTGAGCATCCCGTCTGCCTCAATGACTGGGCCTCGTCTGTTTCTCTTTGACCTGACACTGCAAAAGCAGACACTGCAGACTTAGTTCACAATAACAAGAGGACACTAAATGGAGTTGGATTACCATCTCTGGTGAGCTCCAACACTTGTCTGAATGTCAACCTGCACTGGAATTCACCATGTAGAGTATGCGGGCCACTAACCTGCTCAGACCTCGCTGCTGTTCTCTGTCACTACTCAGCTCCAAAGCGTCATCAGTGGGCTGCAGCAGCTGTTTGTCACTCAAACCTGCAGAGAGAAAGTGTGATTACAAACTGACTCTTGCAGGTATTGGCTGAATCAGAATGTCATACTAGTCAAGAGACGAGAGACTTCAGAGATTTGGTCCAAAGTATACTGGAGCACATAGATTTACTTTGTTGCCTGAAAGGGATAGTTTGGTTGATCTGAAGTAGGATTGTATGAGGAACTTATCCATAGTCAGTGTATTACCTACAGAAGATGGGGGTCGGCACGCCCCCAGTTTGGAGAAGCAGACAGGAGTACCAGCACGGGAGCAAAGCAATGTACTGCTGTGGACGGGGCCGGCAGCAAAACGTATTTTAGACACCAAAAGAAAGGCCCACCTAAAAATATCTATATCAGTTTAAGTGTACGATATATTTAGAATATTTTCGCCAGTTTACCTTGCTGTCAGACAGCTATACAGTCTATGTTTGCGGGGAACTGAAGCCGTTATCTTTGGTTACTTTGGTTAGTTCGGATTCACCGCAGTCAGACAATAACACAAAGAAACTAACCAATCGAGGCTTCGGTAGATCAGCAACTCCCGTATGCTGCGAGTTAAAATTACAGGGGTTTTATAATGGAGTCTGGTGGCTTTGGCGAGAGCATAGATGGATTCGACTTCAGTTCAGAAAGAGCTGTCTGACGGCAAGGTAAAGCAGTGAAAAATATTCTAAATATAGCGTACACTTAAACTGATATTGATTTTTTTAGGTGGGCCTTTCTTTTGGTTGTCTAAAATACATTTTGATGCCGGCCACGTCGACAGCAGTACATTGCTTTGCTCCCGAGCGTTAACTCCTGTCTGCTTCTCCAAGTTAGGGGCGTGCCGACACATACATATACTGTAGGCCAGTGGTTCCCAACCTATTTTCCTTGAAGACCCCACCTAGTTGTATCTAAGTAAAGTTGAATTAGGAAAAAAATAGTTTTTTTGAAATAGGGTTTTGACCGCAGTGAAAATGCTTTGAAATGAAAATGTTTCTGAAAGACTTAACGCCGATTTATAGCCAATAATACTTTGACTATGTTCATCAAAAAATGCCTGGATTGACCCAGAGCCTGTGGATGCATATTTAAACTTTAACTTCAGAGTGTAGAGCATCAAAACTTTTACCATTATATCTTTTGTCCAGTCATGCACGGTATTCTGGTTATGAATGTTATCACAGTTTAAATCAAAGGATAGGATGTTTGCATGGAGGCTACTCATTTTCATGAACACTGTACGTTGTTATTACACAGTGCTGTAAACAAATGAACCCTGAGGGGGAAGTGGCAGCCAGTAGTTTCATTAAATTATATAACAGCGTCCCTTTATAGCAGAGGTTCTCAATCTTTTTTTCAGCCAAGGACCCCTTACAGGATAGAGAATGCAACAAACATATTTGCGGATTCTAAGAGTCATAGATTTGTTAGATCAGAACGTAATTTATGAACTATTACACCAAACCAGTTGTCAGAAAAAAAGTTGTCATTGTACATTTCTGCAAACCCCGGGATGCGTTGAATGTCAGAGTTTCTGAACCTAAACATTTTTTAATATCAGCCTTATATCATGCTTGCAGAAATGCACAATGACACGTGGTTAACCCCTTAACACTGGCCTTGTGGACCCAATGAGCCCAACTGTATTCATGTGTGATGATGTTAGTCCCCATAGTAGCCATTTCATATAGTGAGACCATTTTTTGAAATCGACCTCACTGTATAAAATGACCTGTGGTGACCTCTAGGATAATCATAGCCTCATGAAACTTTACAACCACAAACTAGAGACCTAGAGCATTCAGAGGATGGATGGCTTTCCTAGCTGGATTCACAATAAGAGAGTTTCTGAGCAGTTTCCAGAACAGAAGCGCTCACCATCCAATCACCGAAACATGCAATTCCTGCAGAAATCTCCAAATGTCAAAGGTTTTTGATACCAAATAACAGCATGGCTTTTTCTATGGTGTTCCTCAAGGTCTTGGTGTCTTAATGTGGTATTTTTGAGGGATTATTGATAATTTTTATCAATTCTCGAGTGGAAAAAATGGTGGAATTCAGCACCAAATCTGTGTAACAAACGGTATCAACCCAAAAATTGAGCATGGAAATGGCCATCATATACTTCCATCATAATGTTCTAAACCCTTATACACTTTCACAATTTATCTTAATTAATTATTTATTTTTTATTTATGATTTATGACTAGAACAACTTGACACACAGTACTGAGCTGCATCTCAAATTAATCTTCCGGTTGCCAGCTTTCAGATGATGTACATCACTTCTAAGTGACATCTACTGCTGACCTGCTATCTCCCCCTAAAGACCCCCTCTATCCCCCTAAAAAAAGACAAACATGGGTCTATTGTGGGTCTCTAAGAGTTAAAGGTAGATTGGATGTCTAAAATGAATAACAAAACTCTTCCTCTTCTTTAACACCCGATCCAACTGGTGGCAGCCTATGCAACTGCCTAGCTACATCCTACTTCCCCAAGATTTTGGATTGAGCCATCCTGTTCACATTTTGAGTAGCACCCAAAAAAATGCAGTGCCAGTTCTGAATGTAGCGCACCTGTCATGGAGTCTTCATCCTCTCCTGTTCTGAGTTTTGAGTCAGAAACCTGGTTGTAGGTGACACCCCCGATGACAGTGCAGGTGACTTCCTCCACGTTCCCGCCTGCCATGTTGAGCTGGATGCCCTCTGACGCCAGGGCCTCGTAGCTGGGGCCAGTGATGATAATTAACTAGGGATGGAAAAAAACAATGAGGCTCTCTCCCCTTTCCCCTGGCCTAAAAACTTTGAGAACCCATGCTTTAAACATCTCTGCAATGTACTCATTCACCTACCTGTGAGCCTTCCAAATTGGTCCTCTGGTCAGGAATCTCACAGCTGGTCACCACCGTCTGCAGGGTCTGGGGGTCAAACAGTTCGCTCTGCTCTTGCACCTGCAAGGGCGGCGGGACCGACAGCTCTGGCTGAACTCTGAGTCCGATTGAGCCGCTCAAGCTCTGCGACAGCACCGAGTCCTCGTCCGTCTTCTCCAGTTTATCAATTAAGGATGCCGTCACTGTAACGCACTCGTATCCGTGTGGTATAGTCCTCATCTCTTCTTCTCTGTCGTCTCTGTCTTGCCTTAGATCTTCAGCCTCCTCAGCCTCCTCAGCCTCCTCCTCTGAGGGGATGGAGTGAAATGCTGCTGCGGAGGAGTCTTGCTGTCGCTCCAGGACCATCTCCATCTCCCAGACAGGCTGTCCTGTCAGTGGAACATCCTTGGAGGAGGCCTCTAAACTGGGCTGGTGGTCTGGAGTTGCAGCCTGTCCTATTGGGCTCATGGTTGTATGTTGTACCTCAGAAACATCAACATTATCTTCCACATCTACAGAAAAGCAGATAAATAAAAAAAAATGTACCAGCTACTCATAGACATTGAAAGTGGAAAACCCCAAAATGAGTCAAAGAATAAAGTTATCATTCTGCACCTTTGAACTGTTTTTGAACCTCCTTCCTCCTCTTCCTGCTCACTACACCTTTAACCACGGGCACGTCTGTTTTTGCTGCACTCTCTTCATCGCCCTCTCCATTCACTCCCTCCTCACATTCAGAGTCACTTGCCTCCCTCGGTGGTGAGAAAAGGTATTGCACAAACGAGTGGTTAGAGTCACATTCCCAGATGGCAGCAGTGGAGAAGTTGAGCTGGGGCTCCAGGGCTCGGAGCTGGGGCTCGTGAGGGCAGAAACGGGAGTGCTCCTGGTACCAGCACACCAGGCTCTGGAGGCTGGACACGCGCTCCTTCCTGTCTGGAAAACAAGAAAAGTCGGCCGAAAGAATGATCGCAGATGAGTGAAAGACTGAATTCCAAGAGGATTTTTTGTCAAATTTGAATGTAAATGTGAATCCACTTGAATCCGTTGTTTGATAAACATTAAAGAGCGAGAGCAACAACTCTTTGTGCAAAAATATAAATCAGGGCAGTCAAAGTTAACACGATAACAAGTTAACGCAAATTCATTCTAATGTCACTTCTTTAACACATTAATGCGAGTTGTGATTTTTAGGTTGTAGCGGACTCAGTTTTAAAGCTAGAGTGAAAATACTGGTATCATATGAAACTAGAAAAACCTAAGGAATCCATTGGTACCAACCATGTCATACTAGCTTGGAGGTTAAAGAAACTCCAAACCTGCACTAAATTTTGGTGAGGAAAAACTGTCATGGCCATTTTCAAAGGGGTCCCTTGACCTCTGACCTCAAGATATGTGAATGAAAATGGGTTCTTTGGGTACCCACGAGTCTCCCCTTTACAGACATGCCCACTTTATGATAATCATATGCAGTTTGGGGCAAGTCATAGTCAAGTCAGCACACTGACACACTGACAGCTGTTGTTGCCTGTTGGGCTTGACTTTGCCATGTTATGATTTGAGCATATCTTTTTATGCTAGATGCAGTACCTGTGAGGGTTTCTGGACAATATTTGTCATTGTTTTGTGTTGTTAATTGATTTCAAAAAAATAAATATATACAGTACATTTGCATAAAGCAAGTATATTTGTCCACTCCCATGTTGATAAGAGTGTTAAATACTTGACAAATCTGATAAAACAGATAAAAAATGTGATTAATTTGCGATTGATTCCAATTTAATTCCATGTTTAATTTGCCAAACCTTCCATGTGTACCGCGCTATCTCAGTCACATCAAACATGGAGCCCTGGTTTGAGGAATATGGGTCTAGGATGGCAATGTTGCAAAAATATGTAAAATATCTGTCCCTTTGTAATTGCACTTTTGTACTATACTTTTTGTGCCAATGAAAATTTTTGAATAAAAAGAAAAAAATCGGATACAACATATCGGCCAATATTAATCTTTTTAAACATAGACATTATATAAACAAACTGTCTTGATACGGATCACTTAGATTTGCTGTTTTGAAGAATTGTGCCCAAGATACATACTGAGCGAGACATTTTACAGTGTAAAAATCAACTTGATGGTGGTCTCTGGTGGACAAACTCTATAATGGTGACACTGTTTCTAAATTTTAACCTAGACACTGATATATGGACCTGCACGATTTATTGGCCCAGCTCTCCTTATTATGTCAGAGTTGTGACTTTAAAAATCATAGTTTTGACTCACTATCTCGTACCTTTGACTTACTATCTCATAATTTTGATTTGGAAATTTCAATTTTGACTTCATGACTTCATGTATTTCTTCTCTTTAACTGGTACTTCGGGGCTGTCTAATGCAGTAAGAGTTATTGAAGCAGCATAGGTAGTTGATCTTTGTGAAATGTACATACCTGGACCTGGACTTATTTAACCCATCAGCTGCTATATACAATACTGATTTAACTGTACAATAATTTGTGCAATTTAACTTTGCAATACTGTCATCAATACTTCATTTATACTGTACATTAAAAAAATATTCTTATTCATTTCTTATTTATACCATTTTGGCATTTATATTTAACACACTTAATAGAATGTGACTGATTTAAAATATCCCCATATATCAATGCCTCCACTCACCTTTTTTCTGTTTTACTGAGACTTCTGGAGCAATCTTCTTCCTGTAATGTAGTAAATTGGACAATGACTGAATGGTCAGGTTAAGCAGAATAAAACACCTACTCAATGTAGCTCAATATAATAATATTGGCTGACAGTATAGAGGGAACAGCTAATAATATCACAGCAGACCATTTAGATAAAGACGTGCACGGTCTGGTTAGGTTTGCTTGTATAAACTAAACCAGGCATTACTTTGACTGGACTTACCCGCAGTATTTCTGCTGGTACTTGTCTCCATAGGTGGAGTTGAGCAGGATCAGGTACTCTGCAAGTCCAGCATCACTCAGACTGGTCCTCCTGCGGAGCTCACTCCACAGCTTGTGCGACTCTCCCAGGTACACCCGCCTCACATCGTACTTCTTTCGGGACTCAAGACGCCTCTGAGCTCGGTCGGAGTCTGTGAGCCTGGGTCGTCCTCTGCAGCGCCTCAAAACACCTTTCTCCTGGTCCCCTGCTTGCTCAGCGTCCAGGGGAACTTCCAGCTCTGCCATCTTCACAGCTGTTGTGATTACCCGGACCTCCCGGAAGTTGACAGGCTTTTAACAGGAAGTACTCTTACAGACGCCTTTTTCAGGTTGTTTCCCCATACCATGGGCTTGTAAACTTTGCCAAAACACAGCCGTGGATCACATGGGTTCATGTGTGTTAAAAAATACTAATATAAATACCCAGTGTGTACACCAAGAACCGAAGCGGAACGGTACAGCAGACAAAGCGTTTTTTTCCACACGGACCGCAACAGCACGGACACCAATGTGCAATAGTGATGGGAATTTAGGCTCTTTTTAGTGAGCCAGATCATTTGGCTCAGCTCATCAAAGAAGAGCCGGCTCTTTCGGCTCCCAAACGGCTCTTCGTTTTACCACTTCTGCCTTTTATAATTCAGCCAAATGTAGCGCTGTTTTGACATATGATTAGTATGTGTGCAGATATATCACTTAAATTATTCAATGTAATTATACTAAACCTTATCATTTCCAGAATACCGTAATTTTACATGCCGCTTCGTTTCTGACTGTCACTCATCTTGTCTGCTATTAGCGCACCACACTCCTCTCTCTCTTTCTTTACTCCTCTCCCTGCTGCTCTGTACCAAGCCCCCAGGAAGAGCGCCAGTCGACAATCCGGACTTTCGTGGTGGCGAAACGGCGGTACTGCAACTTCCGTGTCCGTCACGTGATGCCGTTGGGCCCAAAAATACTTTTTCCCATAGACTTACATTGGGTAAGAGACGTCTGTAACTCAGCGGATAATTTTTTTTTAGGTGAATCAACTTCCCAGTACGAACACCTAAATACCCTTTATTTAAAAAATTACGTTTTTAAAGTTGTAAAATCACTAATAGCTGAATCCAGAGTTATTTCCCTTCCTCCGTTCATGTGAGTGAGACCCAGACCGTGACGTTGGGACCCTGTGACCGAGTCGTGTGACCGAGCGGACGCTACTGCTCATGTCCCAGTTGCCCAAGATCCGCCAAGATCGGGGTACTTTTCCAGACGGAAGTCGAGCCATTTAGGCTTCATGCGCCAATGAGCAACTCTCATAGGAATGACTGGGGCCCCGCCTCCAACGCTGTATCCAGTTCTCTTTATACATCCATGCAATCAGTGCATGGAGTGCCCGTGGCGCGAAGAAGATCGTCCTATCATTCTGCCTTGAATTAATTAAAGAAAAGAAAAAAACAGCTCTCAGACGGGAGCCGGCTCTTATCGTTCACTTAAAAGAGCCGGCTTAAAGAGCCGACTCGTTCGCGACCAACACATCACTAATGTGCAACATGTAAACAGACCGCGGGAAACTTCAGCGTGAGCATCATTATTAAGAGACATAACTACAGAAAAAAGTGTATCGACTGAGTGTCGGTCATGACAGACATTTTAACACTTGTGTTTCGGACTTTTCTGTCCCAGACGGATGTAAAGAAGGAGCTCACAGTCGTTCCGCCATCACCATCAACCTGTAGCACGCTGCTGGTCGGAGACAGCAGCATCAGCCGCTCCGTGCTGCTGCTGGCGGCCGTGACCGCGGCCTCAGAGACGGACATGAGAGTGATATTCTTCACCCAGACACAGATCCAAAGCCTCCCAGTGGCTCTGCAGAAGTGTAGTCCCAGCCTGAGCCCAGAGAGCCTGAAGGTACAGATCACTTTCCTCTCAAGCTGTGTGCTATTATATTTATATTTATATATATATATTATATATAATATACATATATTATATATATATGTATGTACATATATATATGTTTATATGTATATATATATATATATATATATGTATGTACATATATAAATATAAATATATATATATTTATATATGTATATGTATATATTTTCGTAAATTACCCATTATAACATTGTAACTAATTAATTTTATTTATGGCTAATAAATCATGTATTAATACTTTATGCATCGCTAGACTAACGTTTGGGTTGCCAGGTTATGACGGCAAACTATTTATCTATTAACTGGCTATTAAAATGTACAACTGAGGACTTTTGTAAAAAAAATAATAATAATAATAACAATTATAAACCTTTATTAATGACGTATTAACAATTGTAATTGTAGACTTAATGGCTTATTAGAAAGTGAAAAACTCATGAACATTTATTGATGACTTTAATATTAAAGGGACTGTTTGTAAGAATCAGAAATGCTTGTTAACAGCGACACCTGTGGCCGTTAAGTCAACGAAAGTCAGCGTCGGGCTCGTGCTTGTGCTCGCTCTACATAGACATGAACGAGCATCGCTCAAAACAGTGAGGCGACACACGTCAGCTAAAACCACAATATCACTCTATATTTCACCTGTTGAACCTTATCAATTTTTCGCTATTCTTTGATATTTCATAGACTAAACAATCAAATTTCTGACCAGCTACTGTGATTCATTCAGCTTGTGTCCGTCAATTTAGTTTCTTCTTTCTTTTTTTTAAGAAAATCAAGTTTTCCTATCCCAGGACAGTGGAGGAGCTGCTGCAGCAGGTGGCCAGCCTTCACGAGTCCACCAACACATCTCCCACACCTCCCTCGCTGATCATCGTTGACAGGCTGGAGGGCTACCTGTGTGGTCCTGGAGGCGGCAGCCACGGTGGATTTCACCCAGGAGAGCAGTCCTGCACTGCACACCTGTCTGCGCTGCTGTGCGACAGCGCTGCCTTCCTCACGCAACTACTGAGACAACGCTGCCCGAGCTCGGCCCCCTGCCGGATTATCGCCTCTTTCCAGTCGGAAGTGGACACTGGGCAAGCCGGCGGGGAGGCCTCTGCCACAGATCCCACCCTTGATGTTCTTGATCGCTATTTCCAGGTACGCTGTACGCTGGACCGAGACGGGAGCTATGAAGCTGCAGCAGCTGGACTGCAGGAGGTGTGGAACATTTACCTTTCTGGGACAGGCATCACAGAGGCTTCTTCTACCAAAGACTGTGAGGACAGACCAGCTATAGCCCAAGAGTGGCAGCTGTTGATTTCCTCTGATGGTTTAATGGAGTTTAAGTTGGCTTGAACATGTTTGTATCAAAGACTGTAGCAGTTGGGGAGAAATTGAATGTTGATTTGTTCACTCAGGGAGTTTTGTTCAAAGAAAATGCTAATTTTTTAGCCCCCGGCTTTCAATTTAAAGAGGACCTTTTATGCTTTTGTGCTTTTTCTCTTTCCTTTAGTGTGTTACATAGTTTTTTGTGCATGTAAAAGTTACAAAGCCCAAAGTCTACGCCAAAAGGAGTTACTCTCCCCCACAGAAACACTGCTCCTGAACTGCCTGAAACGCCTTGATTGAAGTCCCGCCTTTCTTCCGTAATGTAGTGATGTCACCAAGTAACACATCATCAACAACAAAATCTGCATAATACCTGCCTAGCGACTAGTTTGGCACGCCCTCAATACAAAGCTAGTTAGAACGGAGCTGGAGCGGAGTCCGAAGAGTTTGGTTCGGTTGACCAATCACAACAGAGTGGACCAGCTGACCAATCAGAGCAGACTGGGCTTTTCGGGGGGGGCAGAAAGGATGTTTTCAGCCATGCCTTTCCTTGTTGTCTTATCACTGATATAGCATGATGTAATCTGCTCTGCTCACCCTTTCAGATATCAGCTAAAAGGACCACAGTGGTTGTAGATGTACAACATTTAATGAGTTGACATTTTAAATGACATAAAGCTTTGTCAAACGCATGAATAAAATCTTACACAATGAAAACATTTACATAGACATTGATGAATGGGATTGTTTGAAAATCGAATAGTGGTTACCAACGTTTTTGGCTCAGGACCCCTTAAAACAAAGTCTAAAAAAGGGCAGGCATATACACTGTACATCAAATAAACATATATTTTGTAAAGCATATTCATGTTTTTTTCTTTTGTCTTATCCCTTTAATCATTTTGGGACCCCTCAGTTTTATCTTGCAACCCTTAGAGGGGTCCCGTCCCTCAGGTTGAGAACCACTGGTTTACAACATTGGAACGATTAACATTGGACTGAAGAGGCTGATATCACAGTTAAAATATTTTACAAATCAAAAGAAATAAAGAAAATACTTGTTTTGAAAAATAAACAATATCATAATCAACACAGAATATTGTTTTGAATGTTTCCGAAAAAGAAAAACATGGAACAAAATATTACTCTACCTTTCAGTAAACCACTAATAGGCTAACTTTCTCTTAAAATATATGTTGCTTAAATATTATGTTATCCACAAATGTAGAACAATGTGTATTAAAAAATAGGATTTTGTTTTTAACATATTTGATAAATCATTAATTGCTGTTGTGAAAAACACACAACAACTTGTAAGAGACAGCCAGTTGGTTGTGGGTTTTGAGCTTAGTTTCCCTTTTGTGTCTATAACTTCAGTTGTCAAAAGTAGAATTCAACAATGCATAGATATGTTTTATATATATTTAGAGTAGCTACAATTTCAATTACAAGATATTTTTCATAAGCCACAAAAGCAAACAAGCATGAAAACATCTAGAAATGATTCAGTTTGATTTAAAAACTACAATGAATTTAAATGTTTTGAATGGAAACATCAAGGTTAAGACATACTGTACATGATCTGCTCTTTAGATGGCAGCAGTGACTTAAACACGGCGAGAAAGACATTAACAACTACAGTTACATAAGAATGAATATTGCCTACAGTAGTAATAATTATACTTCATTTGTTCCAGAATTCTGCGTTTGGGATAAAGTACAAATATCACCGTAATATTATTTACAAATACAGTGAGTTTTTTCCGATTTGGAAATGACAATGACATAATGGCTGCGGGGTTCAAGTGTAAGCTCTTTGACTTAAATTTGAGGATATTTTAAAGTGTGGCTAGCAATATTCTATATTTTTGTTATTGTCCGCTAATCCTGAAACCAACAGTGTTAGTATGTTTCACAATACCTTCAGACTTTCCTATCCTGTCTGTGGCACTCAACCTCAATCCCATTGGTTCTTACTGAAGACGTAAATCTTTGAAAACGGGTCAAAAATATATAAATTAGTATCATTTTTTTTTTTTAAATACTCTCTAATTTCCTAAAACAGCTGGGCACTGTAGTTTTTAACAAACACTAGTCAAACAGGAGTAAATGGTACATTTGTTGGGGACTATTTTCAGCAGTGGATTAATACACATTTGGTGCTCTAGTAAGCATGATGGTGTATGTGAGTTTGACTCCAAATAAACCACATGTACCTATGTTCATTTAACCATGCTAGTTGCATGGTTCTAAGAAAGGCAATGTTGGTCTGTCTGTCTAACACTTTGATACAGACTGATATATCTTCACAATCATTTAATGCCACTGTGAGCATGTAGCATGCTGACATTTGCATTTAGCAAAAAGCACTACTTTGCCGTTTGGCGTTTGTCATATGGGATGGATGGTAGAAATGGGAAAGATTTCCATGTGAACAACTTGCAAGCGTTCAACGTCGTCAAGACGGTTGAATGATTAGAGAGAGGATAAATCGAATCAGGCTTTGGTTACACAGTCAACACTTGTAGGCAGGATTTGTTGACAATTTAAAAAATGTGGAATATCACCAGCCCTATCCTTTAATACATATCAAAGGAACAGGGAAAGAGCATTGGCCTGAATTGTTCAGTCTTCCATTTCAGGATGCCTGCATGGTATTTTAACCTAAAGCCATTCTGTGATTTAAGCTTATAAAAGTACACTTAGCTTAAATAGGAAATCATTATGGGTACATTTCAATTTTGGTGAATTATAATAATTCTGCTCTGATCTACAGGATAGGATACTTACAGATCAGCATGCAGACTTTTGCACTGAATATCAGTATTTGGTGTAAACCACGGCAGTGGTTTGGATAAAGTAGAAGTGATGTATGTACATCCAGCAGACTCATCCTCCTGAGTCCATTATCTTAAACCTCGGTATCAGTCTGCTCCCAAATCCTTGGTCCACCTTTCTTAACAGTTGATAAGAGGCTATGTAACTTTGGGTGAATATCCAAAAACCCTTCACCGAGGCTGCGAGACTGCAAGACTCAGTCCATGTTATGCAGCCCATCCAGCTTTGCTCCCTCTCAGCCGTCATCGTGGACGGGGTGTTGCCTCGGCAGGAAGGGTCTTCTATGAGCAGGGATCTCGTTCTTGTAATCATTGGCGTAGATAACCACCTTTCCAATGTCCTCTACTCTGCTCATGGGGCTGTAATCCATAGAGACCCCAGAATCTGCCACTGCCATGTAGGTGTACCCAGGGCCTTTGGTCATCCAGGCGTGGTTTGGGTACTCAAAGCTGGACTGTGACGAAAGGCGACCCGAGCCGGAGCTCTGCTGCCCAGATCCAAGGTCGGAGTGAGATTCACACGACACTGTCTTTCTGGAGGCAAAAAGCACCTCCAGGGGTGAGGCCTCCTCGGGAACGTCATCCAGGTGTTCGTCTTCGCCGTAGTTGTTGGCACTGAGGGTGACGTAGGCGTCTTGGGACTCCAGTAGAGAGGACTGGGAGCAGGGAATTTGGTTCTGGTGGTGCGCCCGTAAGCGGTCCATCAGCCAGTGGTCGTGTGGTGTGGATCTCCATCGCTCTGTCAGAGCTGAATCACCCCTTTCCAACGGCTCTCTCTCATCCAGCCCCGTCATTGCGTCATTGTCCTCCTTTCTGCCTGTGGTCAAAGCTTTAGAGGCCTTGGGTGGCAATGGCGGAAAAGACAGTGAGGGGCAAGGGCTGAGCTCTGACAGGACTTCCAGAGGAGATGGGCATTCTTCTGAGTAGAAAAAATCTGGCGTCAGCAGAATGCCGCCGTTGGTCTGCCCTAACCACGCCTGTACAAAAACACAACAAACGATTATGAAAACTGTAAGAAGACTGACTTTGACTTCATTTTCTGACATGAAGAGGGTACTCTCCTGAATTTTCCTGCGACGCCATGAGGTTGACATTTGTGGTATTGAGTGAAATGTGTTTTTACCATTGGATGGATTAACATGACAATCAGGTCAATGTCTTATTCTTACCTGAAAGTCGCCACCATAAACAGTGAAAAGGCCTTTGAACTTGCTGTCAGGAGTTGGAATAGTCGGCCAAATCTTCTTTACAACAAACCTGAAAAGAGCACAAATGCTGAAAATATAATTCTACATGTTGTTTTTCCATTAATCAGTACTGTAAGATGCAACCAATGTTTTTTTTGTGGCTAGTACATAAGTTATGTATTGCTGGTTATCTGACCTTCGATGGGACAGGAGCATGGTGAGAGACAGCACAATGAGGATGAAAGAGATGATGAGAGTCAGGGATGTGATGAGTAGGTCGGGTTCTGGAGGAGGCACAGAATGATCAAAAAACATTGGTCATTGCATTGGGAACAGAACAGTGGGCTACCTCTGGATCTGAAAAGTGAAGCCAATGCAGAAGTGCCTTAAACTTGCATTCTTTCTAACAGCCAGCAGGCGGCGACTCCTCCCTGGATGCAAAAAGAAGTCTGATTGTATAGAAGTCTATGAGAAAATGAGCCTACTTTTCACTTGATTTATTACCATGGTAAACATTGTAAACATGAGTTTATGGACTCAATCGTGAGTTTCAAGTGTTCCTCAATACAGCATGATGTCCATTTAGTAAATTATGGTCCCATTTAGATTCAACCATTGTCTAGAGTAGACCATAAGGCAGGGGATACTTTAGGGCATGGCTACCTTGTGACAGGATGCTACCACGGCATTGTCCGGTCTGGGTGTTCGTCTTACAACTTGAACCCTTCCACAGTGTGTTTTCAGTTCATAAAAGTTAATTGTAATATTGTGGTCACCTAAAAATGTCACATCTGGTTGCAAAAAAACAAGATGGCAATGGCCAAAATGATGGACTCAAGACTTAAAAACGGCAGTCCACAAACCAATGGGTGACGTCACGGTGACTCTGTCCACTTATTATATACAGTCTATGATTGGTAACAAACTAAGCAAAAGATAAAAAAAACAATGTGTATTGGATCTTTGCATGTAGGCCTACAGTAAAAATGTGGGACTATATATTCCCTATGCTGCTGGGAATATGTGACAGTCATATTCGTATTGCATATGTGAATGAATAGTCACCTGCAGGCAGTGTTTCCATGAACACCGGGTCACTCCAGGCACTCCAATAGCCGTTGTAGCTAATCCCGTCCAGCTTTACACGGACTCGCACCTTGTACTTCATGTCTGGCTGTAGGCCTCTCAGGATCAACTCTGAGCTGGCTCGTACCACCTCGACCTGCAAAACAGCCCTCAACTCATCAATACAGGTCCATATGTGCACCTTCCATTCAACAAACCTGCTGCTCAAAGCTTCATTCCACCTCTAACGTATCAGTGAGGTAATGCAAGGCGTTAAAATAACCGTCATACCTGCCCCACGTGGCTGTCCGCCGTAGCGTAGCTGACCTCGTACATCATGCTGTCATCCATGTACTTGAGAGGAGGAGGCACCCAGCTGATATTCAGCTGGCCTTGCTGATCTGTGCTGCTCACCGTCACGTTAGCCGGAGGATCCAGAAGAACTGCCGAGCAGACAGACAGGAGGCAGCTTGTTAGGGAGGATTTTGAAGGAAGTCGAGGAAAAGATTATTCCTCACCAAAAGTCTGTCACACCCTAAAACACTGATGCACTTATCCTGATGCAACCCGGTATCACGCCAAAACGTGTAATAGACCCGCATGTCCACCAGAGGATAGCATCAGTTTCACGGTTTGCCTCACCGAGGTGTGAATATTACATGCATCTATGAAGGTGCAGTACCAGCATAGCGTAGCATTTTTGCACGGGTTATTAGCCTACAGACTACATGGCATGCAATGACACACCAAAAGCAAGAATGGCATTCTTATTACATGCTTTTGCCTTGCACATTATCGTGTCTTTCATCTCTGTTTTTGGTTTCTACCAACTCTTGAGGGAAATATCTGGTTCTTTAGCTGCTAAACGCTCCACTATGTTAAATAAGGTAGTCGCTAACTTTGTCTGTATGCTGTTTGGTGCTGGGCAGGTAGCGTACAGTGGGTTTTTAGAGCTTTTTCTCTAAACATAACAGATGAGAGCCGTGAGAGTGAACCAAAACAGTAAAGTTGCGGGCCGTAAAACTCAAACGGTAAACTGAAATACATTAAAACACTCTGTAGAGCTGACAGGAACTGCAGATTTGGGTGATAATTCTCTCCAACTTTATCACTATAAGTGACTACTTTCTAATACAAGTTGTCATGTGATCAATTGTTAAAGGTGCAGTGTGTAGAATTTGTAGGCATCTAGCGGTGAGGTTGCAGATTGCAACCAACTGAAACTTCTCCCATGTGCCAAGCGTGTAGGAGAACTACGGTGGCTGACGTGAAAACACGGAAACACGAATGGCCCTATCTAAAGCCAGTGTTTGGTTTGTCTGTTCTGGCGGCCAGCTCTGTGAAGAGGACCCGCTAGTTATATAGATATAAACGGCTCATTTTAAGGTTACGAAAACACAACAATTCTTATTTTCAGATGATTATCCTCTAAAGAAAACATACTTATTAATATTATATTCAATTTCTGCCAATAGATCCCCCTAAATGCTACTCACTCTCCTTTTAATATAAAAAATATCAATTATAGCAGCTTTTAAAAACGGGAATTATTGAGAGTTTTAGAGGCAATGAAAATGAATTTAATCCATCATTCTCACTCACACCTTTCAAATGCGCTCCTCAGACTGTGCTGTTTAGTGACGGTAGTGTGGCCCAGTTAGCAGCAAAATAACTCACAGACAAGCTCGATGAGGAGGCTGCGATTGTGGATCAGCATTCCCTCTCGATGAACTCGTATGTCCATTTGGACGAACATCTTGGTTCGGTTCAGATGGCAGACGTACAGCCTCTTCCCGCCCGCTGCAGGGAGGGCTCTCAGTGGGCACCTGCTGCTGTTTTCTTTACTGCTCGGGACAGAGGAAGACAGAAGCACGGTGGGTTCAGAGAGAGGGTTTTTATCCTTGAATGAAGCCACTAAGAATTCGGACATAGCACTATGCTGGATGGTGCTATTGTTTCATGTATCTAGACCAGGGGTTGGCAACCTGCGGCTCTGGAGCCACATGCGGTTCTTTAGCTCCTCTCCAGTGGCTCCCTGTGGATTTCTTAAAAAAAATTGTGGGAATCTGTTTATTGTTTACATTTTCATTTTTATCTATCATTGTTGTAGGTCTATGGTACGACGGTACGACAGAGTATTAGGGCCACATTGAGGAAAAAAAATAAATCTGAGATTTCGAGAATAAAGTCATAATATTATAAAAAAAAAAGTCGTAGTATTATGAGAATAAAGTTATAATATTAGTATATATATGTATAGTAGTATAGTAGTAGTAATTTTACAAGTTATTTTCTTTTTTTCTTGTAAAGTTATGACTTTATTCTGGTAATATTATGACTTTTTTTTCTCATAAAGTTGTGACTTTATTCTCGAAATCTCAGATTTGTTTTTCCCTCAATGTGACCCCTACCTCACTGCAAATTTTTTGCGGCTCCAGGCAAATTTTTATTTTTTTTTGCCTAAAATGGCTCTTTTGATAGTAAAGGTAGCCGACCCCTGGTCTAGACTGATGTATTGACCTTTTATTAAGGCTCCTAAAACAAGTCTGTAAAAACAGTTCTTAATCCTTTAATTAATTATTCAATCACCCTGATTTATTAACTAGAATATAGTTTAATTTGTAACCTATTGGAAAAATAAAATAGAAAGAGAACACCAGTTTTGTACAGTATAATGACCGTATTGGAAACCACATGGCGTGCTACACTACTGAGTGTGACTTACCGGTAGTTGTATGTGAAAGAGTACTGATCCACAGAGCCTGCCCGCTCCTCATCTTCCTCCCAGAAGCATGTGAAGTCCTTCCTGCCTTCAACGAAGCACTTTGGGTTTTCTGGCTCCTCTTTCAGCAGCATGGACACTGAGGAAGTGAAGTTATAGTGGGGGGGGTAACAGGCAAGTGAGAGAGAGAGGCTTGTTATTGTTATTATAAATATGAAATCACCTATATTGGAAGAATGAAGCAAGTCATCCTTTAACTTTATTGTGTTCTCTTCGACATTTTCTCAATGGATATGTATTTGTATATGATCTGTTATATATCCTCCTGAGACCCAGCCCATTGACATGTGTCCTCTGTAGTGGACATTTTATCCGCATGCATATCCTCTTACCCTTTTGACCTACTCTATCAACCCCTGGTGTATTATTGTAAAGAGGACATCCTAGGCTTTCCAGTGATATGGCATGTGTGTTTTTTTTAATAAATTTGAATGTATTCTTGGTTTAATATCACTCTACAGCCATAATCTGTTCATCTTTTTTGTCTTTTCACACTGAAATAGTCCTGTAGTCCACTATACAGTGCACAATAAAAATAAAGTTTAACACTGTTCCCAGGAGGATATACATATTTATGTATTTTTTGATATGTCAAATAAAACAAATCAAAGAAAGAACGTGCCCTATTCAAATGCTGGTATGAAAAACAACTTTTGCTCTTACCTTTTTTTCCGAAATCTCGTGCGCCCTGGACGATGGCAGCTGTCCGCATGGCGCACAATATCACGTAGAGCGCCAACAGTCGGCTCAGGTGATCGCATAATCTCATCCTTTTTGTCTTCTCTGTGGACAGAAAGACTTTGGTCTTCTGTCGCCCGCCGGCATAACTAGAAAAACAACCTGCTTCTAACGTGCTGCTGCAGCTCTCGCAGGGGGGAGGTTTGTTTTCTTGTTTAGATACCTACCATGGAGAGATGATAGATACCATGGAGAGCGGTTACGCGCCTGCTTGTGAGCGATAAGGTGTGTGTGTGTAGAGTAGAACTGTTTACTCTCTCCAAGAGGTCAGTGGAGGGGAGGTGGAGGTGGGGCGAGTGAACTGTTGCACAACTTTTTACTATGTTGTTGATGGGCGGGAATCATGCGCTCATTAATGTTTACCACTCTGAGGAAGTGCAGCCTTGGACGTGCGTAAAAGCGCACAAACGTGTTGGAATGGATGGATGGATGGATAGATGGATAGATAGATAGATAGATAGATAGATGGATGGATGGATGGATGGATGGATGGAAGGATGGGTGGATGGAAGGATGGATGGATGGATGGATAGATGGAAGGATAGGTAGGTAGATGGATGGATGGATGGATGGATGGATGGATAAAGAGATGGATGGATGGATGGATGGATGGATGGATAGATAGATAGATGGATAGATAGACACAACAAACGTGAATTACTTATTTTTTGTATTCTTCCATTTACATGCATGTTCTTTTTTAAATATCTATATACTGTAATTTGCTTAATGAATTGTATATATGTATATATATGTTTTTGTTTTTATTTTGTTCTTTTTTTATTTATTATTGAATTGACGCTTTGGCAATATTGTTCACCTGACAGTCATGCCAATAAAGCATTTGAATTGAATTGAATTGAATTGAATTGAATTGAATAGATAGATAGATAGATAGATAGATAGATAGAATAAAGATAAATAAAAGGAATATTTGATATGTTTTTAAATGTTTATTTCTGAGCCCCTGTCTCGTGGGTGACCTTTAGCCGAGAGGTGATGACCCCTCTCAGGGTGGCTGTCAGGAGGTGGTGCTTAGCCCCTGCCCCCTAACTGGCCCCGGCCCAACTTAATCCCTGCATGTGACCAAGTAACGGAAACCACAGAGTACTCGCACACCTAAAGCGGACCTAAACGGTTTCTTATCTACTCCCTGCACCCACATGTTTTCTTCGTTTGACCAGCATTATCAGCGCTGCAGGCAGCCCTGTTTCTTCACCCATGATAAGCAGCCCAGGGGGGCGTATAGTGGCCCATCCCCATCCCTGGCAGTTTAAATGCAATTCAGCGCCTCTTTACATCATAAGGAAGGAGGAGAAAACAGCCTGATCCCAGTGAAGTGGGTACTACTGAAGCTGCATTTCACTCACATGACGACACATTTGAACTGGTTAAATTCCACATCTTTTTTCAGTGAACTCCATATAAGTTCAGTTTTAAAGTATATAGCCAGAGGCCCTGCACAGGGAAGGTAGTTGTGTCTTATGGTGGCAGGAAGGAGATGAGGAAATCTGTATTGTAGTGGTGTACAATGGAGTGTGGTTTCTCTGGTTCTTCAGATAAAACATGCCCTGACCTGCTGTTTTGGGGTTAGGAGATCATAAATTACACTTTAGATGCTGCTGTCACCATGTTGTACACTCTCTAACTGATCACTAAAAGGAACACAAGAATTGGCAATTAAGCTCTCCTTTTTGTAATGAATATATTCTTTATTTTCATATACACATTTCCACATACTCGATTTATGCTTGTTTATAAGATTCATTTTTCCCAATGCTTCCATCCAACACATTCGGAATCTAAAATAAATGGATCCAATGATCTGATCTTGGGATGCGCCGAGCCGATATCGGATATCGGGTTGCTACTGACTCAAAAAGCTGGATTGGGTATCGGTGACAATTGGGAAGATCTATTCAATTCAGTTATGCTTACGACAACAGCACGCCGAAAGATCGCATAGCTGAGGGAGTTAACAACAAACATGTCAGCTGTTTGGAGGTATTTCACGCCAACAAGTTCTACAGCTGCTTGCAATATCTGCAAAGCCAATGTTTTGAGCAGTGGCAGTAGCACTGCAATTTATAAAACGGGTAGCTCAAATCAAGCAATCCGATTGGTTCATAGCCGTGATATAATATATCAGACCGGCACATACGGGTACTTCGCAAAAAGTCAAGTCCGCGCCCCCTTTTGGGGGAAAGAAAACCGAAAATCCGTTAGACTTCAATGCAGTTTGACGTATGTTTGGATTGTAATTTTGACAAGTCCGTATACATTCATCTCTCGTTATACAAATGTTTGTTTTATACACACATCTTGCTTGCACCTGAGCGTTCGCGATACCTTAATAAATTAAAGTTGATCGCCGCCATGTCCCTTCAGTCTTCCCCCGTCCAACACAGTGGTCCGATATTGCTTATCCAGACTTCTATACATATTTGATTGAATCACGTTAGGCTAAGTGTTGTGTGTATATAACCAACATGTTAATAGCCAACTGTTCGATCTGTAGGCTGAGATTTAGTTGGAGACGACAGTCTGATGCTGCTATAACGTTAATGTATGACTGTATTACTGCAGCAGCCTCACACTCAAGCTATCGTTAGCTAGCCATGCTAGTCACTGTTACCAACACCATTTAGCCATTTACCACACTGACAGTGAATATTAACGTATCGTATGTGCCTCAAATCTCAGTGTGAAAGCCTCAGTTAACCCGCTACACAACAACTTTTTATCATTTTCTCTCCTGTGACAGCGAGTTTCTTTCTTTCCCCCTTCTCAGCCTCGGCAATGACGCGATGCTGGTCTGGTCTGTAGTTTGGAGCCATAAAGCCGCTCTATTATGTCTTTTTTAGGACACTGCAGGGGAACAAATCGGAGATCATTGTTTTTGGATGTATTATTGTGACACTCTTGGGCATAGTGTTATTACTATTACCAGTTTGTTTAAAGAAGAAGTTTGGAGACATCTTTCAACTTCTTCTATTGCCGTCTATGAGGGACACGGGATTGTTTTACCCCCAAAAGGGGGCGTGGTCATGAGACCCTACTCTGGATGACGCACTTTCAGTATCACTCCGCGTCTGAGAAAAAAAACGTTGCCAATGAGTTGTCATGGTCACTTAGCAACAGTCACGGGGGGGGGATCACTTCCTCCAACACAGAACAGGTTACAGATACAAAGTAACAAAGCTAGCTGCCAAAACCCGCTACAAAATGGAAACATTAACGTTCATCTCCAGAAAAAAAAATCCAGCTGCTAAACGACACGCAGCGCTACATAAAGAGGAGGTTCCACAATGTTGCCCAGAATATGCAACATACCACAGCCTGTCGTGAGCTATTGCTTAAATTAATACAAACAACTTAATCAAGCACCTCCAGAAGCATCACGCCAAAGAATTCGATGGGTTCAAGCCTGATGTTGCCTTAAACATTAAAGAATGATCCCAGTCACTTCCACACAGTGAGGTATACAGCATATTAATTAAACACTGGTATCGGATCGGTACTCTGTATCTGATCGGTACTCTGTATCAGCCGATACCCAAAGCCCAGGTATCGGTATCAGGACTGAAAAAGTTGGATCGGTGCATCCCTAAATCTGATCTCCCCTCTTTTAGAAAGCGACCAATCAGGAATGCAATACATGAAAACAAATAGATCTTAAATATAAGAAAGAAAGAAAGAAAGAAAGAAAGAAAGAAAGAAAAAAGAAAAACAAACCCCAGACTAACAGCTACAGACTTATTTGTACAAAAGCGCCAAAAGAGTCAGTAGTTTGTGGCAGATACCGGACAAAGTGGTTAAGAATTCATCAAATATCAGTAGCACATTCAATATGTATTCAAGCAGCAGCCACAGGTGTAAGCTACTCAAACTATCACAGATATTATATTAAATGCTCACCGATGAATCTTCATTCCATTTAAATACATTGCAAACCTGCACACATTGTTGAAATACAAATGTAGTGTTATGCACACAGCCTCCTCATGTTAAACCCCTGCAGATGAGATGCTAATATCAGATATCTGAAAACTATATCACTATTCAGCAGCACACACACTGGCAGGAGAGATAACTGACCACAGGCTCATACAGCAGCAGGGCCGACCACCAGTTAGTGAGCGACCCAACCTCCGAGCTGTGTGGGCTTTGCCATGACATTGGAGGCTGTTATCGTGATGCAAAGGTTATGGTTGATATTAACT
Organism: Hozukius guyotensis; assembly: GCA_916700995.1. NCBI lineage: Eukaryota > Metazoa > Chordata > Actinopteri > Perciformes > Sebastidae > Hozukius > Hozukius guyotensis. The sequence goes on along the minus strand of CAKALU010059785.1, from coordinate 29,689 downwards.
GACGGTCAGTAGTCGGCACATGGACAGGGATGGTCGAATGGCACTGTAAACGACAATTAACAGAAAATAACAGCAAAAAGATGTGCCATTTAGTAAGTTTCTTTCCATTCCCAATTGGTGGTGCAATCCAAAGACAATTCAAATTTCAATTCAGGACACGGGAAGGTCGACCGTTCCAATACTGAAATGTCAAAAATGGTGTAAAGGAACAAAAAAAAAGCTACATAATGTACAGTTTAACGGACAGCAAACATAACATAAAGTGGAATGAAGATAAAATCTAATTTTATTCACTTCAACGAGAAGATGAGATTTACAGTAATCGCATATAAAGTAACACATTCTGCACCAGCTCATTGTTTTTCCTGATAGTGGCAACAGCACAGTTATCCTTCTCAGAGATCACTGTTCTTCCCTTTCCGAGTACACACACACACACACACACACACACACACAAACAAACACACACACACACACACTCACACACACTGTGCTGCATTTCCACAAAACAGTCATTATGTCAGTAACAAGAAGAAAAAGAGAATTCACCACTTTGTAAATACTTAAGCATAGTAGGTTTGCCATGCCGACTCTTTTGCCATGCAGTTAGTGCAGTTAGTGGATTGGTGTGTGTTGTGTGTGTGTGTGTGGCAAGGTGAAAGAAGAGTGTGTGAGTGTGAGAGAAGGCGTTAAAGAAAGAGTGGCACAAAGGGGTGAGCGAGGACATGCCATGCGGCAGGTCACGCGACAAGTACAAGTGTCACCGGTGTTAAACGACTTCCTCGCACAAGCACACGAGCACTGTGAAGAGAGCAGAGCTCAACATTTAGCATCACCATCACCAACCTCCGGCTGTGTCAGCGTTAGTGCACAAGAAAAGGCTTCAATAGCCTCCAAGAGGCATCGAGGGAGGCGAAGGGCAGCACAAGACTGGTTCATTATGACATTCTGTTGGTTTTCATTATCATCTTGATTGATGCTTGATCTTCATAATAAGTAATCTCTATAAACAAAAGATTCTGCATTCATATGCAGAATCTGTAGGCAACGGGACAAGGTTTTGGTATCGGAAGCGCTCTGGTTTCCGTTGGCAGTCCGAGTAGTATTGACCAATCACGTTCGAGCAGGCTTTGGTTGAATGCAGGTAAACAGTCCGTGTGGAGAGCAAAAGAGGCGGAATGCATTGGCCGAAATGCAATCTGGGAACCCATCGGGTTAATGATTTTAACCCCAGAAACAACAACATGAAGTCATATATTTATTTTCACAACTAAATCTCATTTGGCTGCGCCGTACTGATATATCCCTATTGTATTGAGTGTATTCAACATTTGATGGAATCCAATTTCTTTTAAAGAGGACCTATTGTGCGTATTTTCAGGTGCATACTTGTATTTCGGGTTTCTACTAGAACATGTTTACATGCTTTAATGTTCAAAAAACACTTTATTTTTCTTACACCAGCTGTGCTTTTTTCACTCTCTGAAACGCTCTGTCTGAGCTCTTCTAACTCTTGACAAGATAGCAAGTAAACGCATTTCCGAAAACTGAGGAACCGTTCCTTTAAGCCTTACAAAGCTAAATATGCCCTTGTTTGAGACATTCATCATTTCAAGTACAAAACTGAAACCTAAGCACATGTACTGTATTAATCCCAAACAACACAATGAATGCCAAAAGTACAGCCATCTACAGACACTATTTGGCATCACTAGCTTCTAGCTATCTGAGGAAATGAAAGCCACTGAACAAATGTTTGACATACAGTAAAATTTAAAATACTATGGTGGTCAAGGCGGTTGACGTCGGGGGTGGACAGAACACATGGCAGGCTTTAGTGGACTATCAGCTCACCACAGAGCTGAAAACAGAGACAGAAAGTGGGCCTCCTTAAGGTAAAACACTGAAAGAGGGGAGGGGTCTGACGGCGCTGATGAAGATTATCTCAGCTAGCTATCCTTTGGTTTGCGCTGAGCTGTGTGGCTGGAGTGAAGAGAGAGGAAGAGATGCAGCACTTTACATGGTTGAGGCACAGAGAAGGAAGGTCTTCATGTATGAGTATTAGTATGTGTGTGTGTTGGGGGAGCTGGTACGAGGGCAGGCGGTTTAACAAGCACAGCCCCCGTGGCTCTCTGAAGGCGAGTCTTTAAGGGCCTGGTTCCTGTGGTTGGACACGAGGTTGATGTCTCCTTCCATGCTCTCGTTCATCTTCTCACAGATGACGTCCACCAGACGCTCAAACACCTGCTTCACGTTGATGTTGTCCTTGGCGCTGGCCTCAAAGAACTGGAAACCTGAGAACATGATTTCATTTCATTTATGAATAAATACAGTATATGTATGAATACGATATCTATTGGCAGAAGCTGGCAAGTAGAAGATTTACAAACAGGTAAAGCTGTGTGAGAAACAGTGTTTCTACCTAGATCCTCTGCCAGTCTCTGGCCATCCTCTGTGGGTACAATCCTGTCGTCCTCCAGGTCACACTTGTTAGCAACCAGGATCACCTGAGCATTGTCCCATGAGTACGTCTTGATCTGCGTTGCCCTGTAGGACAGAAATCAAGTTTCACAGTCTACATGATTGAACAGAAGCAGTAAAAAAAACAAAACATCGATCTATAAAGAAATATAGTTCCCAACATATATATTTATATATATTTTATACAGAAATGGACATGACCAATATGGATAGATAGGTGAAGGAATCCATAAAAACCATAGGTTGCTTGCTTTTACACCTCACACTTCCAGACTTATAGGCAAAAGGGCTTCGTAATTGACCACATGGTGGGGCTATCCATACCAAATATTTCTTCCTTGGTCCATGGCCTAACAATTTTCAGAAAATCTAACTAAATGACAAATGGGACAAAAAACGGACTCACCAGTCCTGAACTGCGGTGAAGGAGTCCTGGTTGGTGATGTCATACATGAGCAGGAAGCCCATGGCTCCTCTGTAGTAGGCTGTGGTGATGGTACGGTAGCGCTCTTGCCCTGCTGTATCCTGCATGTACACACACACACACACACACACATATATTTCTACACTACACTTCAAAACACTATATATTTATCAAGATCTATAAAACAAACAAAAAATCATTGATTCCCCTGTGATCATTCAATACATGATTTGAAACCACAAGGGGGCAATATTGTTCAAACTATGACCTGTTGCTGCAGTACTTACCTCTTACAAGTCAGAGAGACTGACACAGTATACAGTATGTGAAGTAGATCCATCATTTGGCTATTAGAGTGAGTGGTCTACTTAGATACCAGTCTAATTCAGAGAGACTGTAGATGGACAGTTATTTCAGAATGAACATATAGAGTGGTTCAGTTCAGGGGTACCCAACTTCCCCCCCAAATACCCCTTCATCAATGCCACCCATCATATGCCAAATTTTGGCAAAGTTTTTTGAATACTATTCATTATATAAAAGTGGATATTGTTGCAATATTTTAGATCGGTTTAGTCAGGTCTCAATTTACCACTTTTCAACCACATTTCAACCATTTATCAATTAACTATTAATAGTTAGCTAAAAGTATTGGAAGATGGATGAAAATTCAACCTTTTAACCGTTACCCAGAGAATCCGACTGCACTCACACTAGGCTACGTAATTATGTAACGGCAGATGTTATTGACGTGGGTCTGTTGTGGTGCTGCCAAAAGGAATTGTGGGCATTATCTCCTTTCCTTTCATAAAGATTGGTCCGGTGTACCCTGCTAAAGGAGATAAGAAAGAAAGCACTGAAGCACCTTTCCTTAGCATTTAGAGAATTCAACCAGCTCCTATCATGGCTGCTACTTTGATAATTATGGGTCATTTCACTCAGTTAGGAACCTTCCGAAGCAAAAAAGACTATTCAACCGCAGCCCTGGATTTCACACACTCCCAACCACAACGAGTAGTGTTCAGGTGTTCCAACTGGCTCAATATGTGGACTTTTTTTTATGGTTTAGCAATTTCAGTTGAGCTACTCTACAATCTGGCAGCTGCAGTACCTCTGGTTGGGAATCACTGCTGTAGTAAATCATTGGGAATGGTGGGCCGGTAAACTATCAATTTCATTATTCGTGATGAGAAGCTTCTAACAGTAATAGTAAAGTAATATTAAAAGAACAGTGTGTGACATGTTGGGGGATCTATTAGCAGGAATAGAATATAATATTCATAACGTTGTTATCATTAGTGGATAATCACCTGAAACTAAGAATCGTTGTGTTTTCGTGAGCTTAGAATGAGCGCTTCATATCTACATAGGGAGCGGGTCCTCTTGAAGGAGTCCGCCATATTGCTCCGCCATGTTTCTACAGTAGCCCAGAACGGACAAACCAAACACTGGCTCTAGAGAGAGCCTTTCACGTTTTTACAATACCTGAAGGCCACCGTAGTTCTCCGACGCGCTTGCGAAACTGCGGTAACGTTAGCGACAGAGTGCAAAACCGTGGTACTGCCACACCACTAGATGCCGCCAAATCCTACACACTGTACCTTTAAAGGTATTTTCAAATTAAATTCAAGTCACGTTTATGTCTGGTTTAATTAATAGGAGGTCAAAAAAGTCAAAAAGTCAAAAAGAGAATTATGGATCCTGTGTACTTGGAAATATAAGGCCAAGCCCTTGTCTTCACACCACCACCAGAACGCCACTTGCTCCCCTCCACGCAATCCATCAGAGGATGGCATTTAGATATGAAAGCTCCCGCCACAATAATTTCTCATCAAACCAGGACTTCTTCTTCTTCTTCTTCTTGCATCAATAACCAGCCAGCAAGGACAAACCCACAGATAACAGAAATAGGAGCGTCACAGAGTCAGAGGCTGTGTTGCTTCCCAGCCAGGGCGAGTTTATCAGAGGCATCTTCTAATTAAATGGAGGCTATGTGTGATGTCACAGTCGACGGCTCAAAATAGTTCAGCGAAGCGAAAAGATCAAACAGGTAGTTGGTAGAGCAACTCCTCCTCCACTCTCACGGTTGGTGTCTGAGTCCTTCATTTGCATCTGGGGTCGACAATAAGTGTGTGTTTCTGTGTTTGTCTGATGTTTTCCTCACGGTGAGGAGGAGGAGGAGGAGGAGGAGGAGGAGGAGTGGGTTGCCCAGGTAACCGGAGAGGCCATTGAGGGTTATGAATGTTCCATTACAGCCAGGACTGCTCTGGGTGGTCGGCCCAAATGATCCCTCTCACTTTACAGAACAAGACAGAGTCTGCTGTATAAATCCTTTTATCAGAGACAGCAGAGGAAGGAAAAAGCATCGCTTACCCTCGTTATATTCTTTCCAATGCCACAGTCAGACTCTGCATTCTGTCAGGGGTTATTTTTGTTTTATTAAAAGTGTGAAATAGTCCAGGTCCATCCTTATCTCATCCATGCAGAGATGAACAAATATTTGGCAGCGTAATGGGGGCATCTAACCAAACAGACAGTCTCCAGGGTTGCTATAATCAACCCCAGCTAGTAAACAAAAGCAGCTCCCTTGTGTGTGTGTGTGTATATGTATGATGATAGACAGGGAGGGGTTTAAATCAGGCCTCAGGACTCTGACGTCACTGGGACCCTGATCTTTAAACATGCGTCACCTGCGTTTATTTTAGCTGCCGACACAAAGCAGCGGTGGCACACACACAGGATATCGTCCCCTGGGCTACCACACACAACATACAGTGAAGTGTGGATGTTTAGTGTGCGAAAGGTGTGTGCGCGTTTGCTCAGAGATCAGAAATATATTTCCATGACACAAAAAAAGGAGGGATGTAAACAGTGTGTGTACACAGTGTGAACACACTGTACATATGCTTGAGTTGCCAAGTCCGCTTATTATAAGCGATTGTTTTCCTGAAAAGTCGCTTACAAATATTGGTAGTTGCGGGTTGCGTTTTTTGGGGCTTGTTTCTAAAATGTAAAGTTACAAGCTAAAAATGAAATAAAGAAAATTGATTAAATGTTCAACATCTTTAAGTTAAATTAACAAGAAAAATGTAAAGTTACAAGCTAAAAATGAAATACAAAAATGAAATAAAATGTTCAACTTCTTTAAGTTTAGTTAACAAGAAAAATGTAAAGTTACAAGATAAAAATGAAATTAAAAAATAAATTAAACGTTCAACTTCTTTTAGTTTATAACAAGAAAATTGTGAAGTTACAAGCTAAAAATGGTTGCAAAAATGCAATGAATTGCATGCAATCCAAAATAACTTCCTACATATATATGAAGTGATCAAGTGGCCGCCTCTCTCTCATATTGTGGTATAGGTAGGTAAGGTAGGTCGCTTGTTTTGCGCTTTTTTGGGCTTGTTTCTATAGACCTGGTTCCTTGTTTCTCTCTCAAAATCTGGCAACACTGGCTTGAGCTCTGTGTATTCACTGTGTAAGGGCCATGTGGTGTGTTATCAGGTTAGCCTGTTTCCATGACACACAAAGGGGGGAGGCTAGCAGCTGGCAGAGTGAGGTGAACGACGACAATCTTTGTGTAAAGATCTGTTGTTGTTCAACGGGACCTAACATGAATTTAACAGCCAGTAAATTTCACAAAAGTTGATCATTAACACCACATAAGGGAGGACTCATACTAGGACATGCCCGCTGCTCCCACACCCTTTAAATACACTGCTACGTAGCGCTGCAGTATATCTTCATTATGTCTCCCTCAGATGCTGATAGGGAACTTCCTCTACTTCCTGAGCTTAGGAAATACCAGGTCTCTTTGTCATTCCCCCAGCACCGCCGCTAGTTACGTCAAGGCTGGGCACGCACAACATGCCAACGTCTCAAAACCCACATTACACACATTATACAGTCATGAAAGTTAATTCTTTCGCCCTCCACCTCAGCTGTTGCAACATCACACACCGTAACACTGCATATGATTTAATAAGAGACACATGTTGGGTCAGGTAGGTAGGTGAGTGTGTGTTTTGGTGTGGGCTCCTCTGCTGCTGATTCATCTTGGTCACCGTTTGTGTATCATACAGCACAGTGGCTCACACGTTGTTGGTTCAAATGAATCATCTGTTTGAACAGCCTTAATAATGTATATCAATCGGATTTGTAGTGTACTGTGAGGAATGTGTGCCGGAGAAAAATGAAGGATACACCTTGTAGTACAGTGTTAATAGCCCCGCAATGGATACCAGGGTTACATTTAGTTATTGAGACTGTTAAGGGTGTTGATCCGGCTTATAGGCTAACTGTTTCCAGTCTTTAAACTAAGCTAAACCAGCTGTAACTTCATATTTACCGTACAGACATGAGGGTGGTACCGATCGTCTCATCTAACTCTCGGCAAGAAAGGGAATAAGCGCATTTCCCAAAAATTTCTTTAAAGGGGTACTCCAGCAATGTAAAGTTGGGGGTATTAAAGGGGAACTACACCCATTTTAAAAATGCATACATGTTATATGGTCTAGGATGGTCCAAAAATATTAGTAAACATGAACTACTCTCTTCCAAATCCAAAAACTAGAGTACTAAAACTCAAACTTGTGATGTCTTAGGGTATAAAGTGTGGAGCTGCTCCATAGACAATGAATTGGGAGAGATGTTCTAGATGACACTGAGAGCACCCAGGGGAATGATCTGAGTATATGGGAACATTTTCTGTTGTACAACTGACAACACTACAGTAGAATAAAGCTCATTTGGGTATAAGAAAGAAAACAAAATCAGTCTCCCATTTATTGTCTACATACTTGCCAACCTTGAGACCTCAAAAATAGGGAGGATTTCTAAACCAAAGCAGGGCGTGTGGAGGTCCTCCCCCAGAAAAATTTGAGTTTCAGAGACTGTATTTCCTGCATTTTGGTGACTTAAAGAATGAGAATAACAAAATAATAAGTATACTGCAACAGCATTTTTATGTTAAAAAGGCCTACTTTTAATTTTATTTTTATTTCTCAAGAAATAAAACTGAATAATTCGCCCCTCTGGCAAGAACTTGTGTGAATCTCTTGCATAAACTAATATTCATCAGTTTTTATAATTGTTTTGCCACTGCTTGAGTATTTCTTTCTCTTAGTATTCTCCATTTCTCTCTCCATCTCTCACTCACTGAAGGACCTTTCAGACACAACACAACAACGACACCACTGCGCTCTGAAACCCGTTATTTCCAGTCTCAAACTTGTGATGTCATCAAGTATAAAGTCTGGAGCTGCTCCGTAGATAATGAGTGGGAGACATGCTTGTTTCCTTTTTTATATACCTGAGCTTTATTCTACTGTAGTGTTGTCAGTTGTGAAACAGAAAATCTCTCCTAATTCAATGTCTAACCACACTTTATACCCTATGACGTCACAAGTTTGAGTTTTAGCGCTCTAGTTTTAGAGTTGTTCATGTTTACTAATATTTTTGGTCTGTCTAAGACCATGGGAATAACATGTATGCATTTTGAAAATGGGCGTAGTTCCCCTTGACAAAACTGTTTTCACTGGCTGTGTAGTACTTCTCGTGATGAGTAAAGTGACTTTTATTAAAATTGGTGGAGTTCCAGTTTAAACAGTGACGGTTAAAACTCTAACCGCTAATTAGCATCCACCTTACTTGCCTGGCTGTTTTTTAACCGCTGCATGACTTGTTGCAGCGTTGGTCAAAAAAAGCCACAAAAACATGAAATGTGACAATGACAACTTCTCAAAACTCATGACGACATATAGGCTAAATAGTAAACAGAAATGGAAAAACTGAATTAGCAAAGAGGAACCACTGTTATGTAATAACATAAACACTAACTGCACCCAAAAAAAAGCTTAACAACACTAACTACGGCTTCAAAAATGGCTGAATCATCACCTGAAAAGAAACATTATGAGCTCCAACAACTTAGCATTTACAGGGTATTGTATGTGTTTCACCCACAAAGTATATATTCACATTACCTTGCCTGTGATAATTACTATATATATTTTGTCAAATGAAAGAAATCATACCCCTAAAACATGCAAGGAACACATGGCAACTCAATTTTATTATTCGCAAATTCATTGCAACTTTAAACTGCATTACCAAAATATTATCTAAATTCCAAAACCATAAAAAATATAAGTTATAATCAATATTTTTCCATTAACAATTGGTCAAATAACTATGTAAAATGTGAAAGGGGTCAAACCCACAGAGAATTATGACCAATTTGCAGCTCTCTTCAGCTTTATGGGACTTTTTTGAGCCCCACAGCTCTCTGTTTTGTTTTATGGTCGGTCTTTTATGGTCTTGTTGAAAAAGCTTTAAAAAGAAACCACTGTACTGTTCCTGCCCAGCAAACAGCAGACGGACACAGTTAGCAACCTGGCTGCTGTTGAAAATAATGAACATTTAGCAGTTAAGGAGCCAGATATTTCCCTCAGGATTAATGCTAATGTTGCTCTGTATCTGATTGATGTGTAAACACTGAGTACACTAATAAGTTCGCCATATCAATTTAAAAGGTGATAATGTGTGATGTGATGTGTTCACAGCTTGTTTCCGCCACCCCCAAGTTACCAAAGAAATTATATTGCAGATTTAATGAAAGGCTAAATACCTCCAGATCTGAGGTAAGACAGTTTCTCATTGTCTCATAACCCTGACCTCTAACTGGGCTTTATAGCATCAATTAAAATATGGAAACAGGAAACTCTTTTACTGAGGCGGATCCGTCTCCTTTATACTTTTATGTGAACACTTAGAACACCAGTAGATGCTAGATAAAGGTAGCGAGTAAGAATGTGTGTGAAACCATGAGGAAGTCATGCTTTTTACACTTGCACAATTCACATGCTAGGCTTGCACAAGGGCCAAACCCACAATTCTAGACAAACCTTTTCTTTAAAAGGTGTTCAGACGTCTTGGTGTAAAAAAGCATTCCACATGGGCTTATATTCCTTTTCTTTATCATCCTCTCCTGTTTTTCTTTATTTACATCTAAAGCAATACATTCTTGAAGAGACTGGAGCATCCATTTAATTAACAACATCAAATTTTAAATGCACATAGAGCTCAGGTGTATGTATAATAGATTGTAAAAGGCGATGCACTTTACAATAAAGCATTAGCATTTTTAAAGCATTATTAGCTAGAGATGAACCAATTGTAATGTTCTTGGCCAATTCCAAGTATAATTGACAGCATACACAAAGTTTTCTTTCATGAAAAATTTAAATTGTATGTTCATAATAAAACATTGACTATTAAACAGTGGGCTACTTCCAGTTCTGAAAAGTGAAGCCATTGTGGAAGTGCCTTAAACTTGCATTCTTTCTAATAGCCAGCAGGGGGCGACTCCTCTGGTTGCTAAAATAAGTCTGATTGTATAGAAGTATATGAGAAAATGACCCTACTTCTCACTTGATTTATTACCTCAGTAAAGATTGTAAACAGGAGTTTATGGTCTTGTGGTTTATGGTCAAGTCTTCTTCAATACAGCATGATATTTATTTAGTAAATTATGGTCCCATTTAGAGTCAAATAGACCATAAAGCAGAGTGTGCTTTAGGGCGTGGATACCTTGTGATTGACAGGTCGCTACCACGGCGTTGTCCGGTCTGGGAGTTGTCCGTGTTCCCGTCTTAGAACTTTAACCCTTTCACAGTGTGTTTTCAGTTCATGAAAGTTAATTGTAATATTTTGGTCACCTAAAAATGTCTTGTTCAACATTTGCTTGTGCTTAGCTCCACCCTCTCGTGTCACTTCTGGTTGCAAAAAACCAAGATGGCGACAGCTAAAAGGCCAAACTCGAGGCTTCAAAACAAACAAACCAATGGGTGACGTCACGGTGACTACGTCCACTTCTTATATACAGTCTATGCTATTAAATAACTTACATTTTCTTCAAAACTGCACCAAGTTACAGGACCTTCTCTCACTCTAACTCAAACAAATCTAAAAATAAAAGTGCTCCAGGTTACTGGAAAAATAAATTAAATCCAACTGAAAATGAACTTTATCTAATATGTTTTACTTTCCCAGAAGAAAACAGGTGCAACAAATCTATATAATAACACACCTAATGCCATTTATATCAAAACTTCTACTCCTACGGCATGATGTATGTGTGTGTGGCTGTACTGTGTGCCGCAGCTGCCACTGTCTGGGCAATGTGCATGTTGTGTGTGTGTGTATGGCTGTGATGTTACACAGCTGGCAGGAGGGAGATGAAAATCACTACTAACAACCTACTTGCTGTTGGCATATTGTATGTATTTTCCAGTAAATATCACAATATAAAACATGTTTTCTATTTAAAAAGTACAAATGAAGAAAGATAGCAAGTACCACTTACCCATCTTTTAAGTGGTTACGCCTGCAGTCAGATCTCGAGCTCACAGCTGATAGGTACACAGTTTGTTTAGATGGAGTAACAGAGGTGCATATTTAACGGATTCAGTGTGGACGGAGAGTGTCCGATGTTACGCGATGCGACGCCATAGTCAGACGCTCACGGTGTTACTGTCTGTATTAGCTGTGGCTGTAGTTTGGCAGCCAAAGCCTGTTGTTTATGCTTTCTGTTAACTATTTCCCTTGAACGGCAATGTGGTGATGCAATGAATGTAATACCACTAATAAAAATCACAATGAATTGCATCTTGAGTCCACTCACCCAGATCTGCAGCTTGATCCTCTTATCATTGCGGAAGACAGTCTTGACCTTGAAGTCGATGCCCACAGTGCTGACGAAGGCCGAGGTGAAGGAGTCGTCTGCGTAGCGGAACAGGAAGGAGGTTTTTCCCACGCTGCTGTTGCCGATGATCAGCAGCTTGAACATGTAGTCAAAGTTCTGGTCGGCCGCATCCTTCTGGGAGGGCTGCTGCTGAAGCCGCGAGTCATTTGATGCCATCTAGAGAGGAAGCCCAAGGAGAAATAATCCATCAAAAATGAACTTAAATCTGTTTTTATGTCTTTATTATCTCACCAACAGTTCTAAAAACCAAAAATATTCAATTTATGATGTTATTAAACAAAGCAATGCAGCAAAACCTCCCATGTGAGAAGCTGAAACCAGCAAGAAATTGACTTGATTTTTGCTTGATAAAGTCTTTATTTTTCTTTAAATTATATAATATATGCCTTTATTTGACAGTGACAGGAGAGACATAAGAGGAATATAGGGGAGAAAAGGATAGAGAAGGCATGCAACAGAGGTCCTTGGCCAGACATTGCGGTTCATGGTTGGCACCTTAAAGGTACTGTATGGAGTTTTTGACCACCAGTGCTATGAAGCAATGTCTTTGCACATGCACGAGGACGCAAATGAATGCTTGTGTCAATGGCAATACTCAAAGAAGTGTAACAATGTGCTAACAAAAGTAAAGAAGAAGACCAAGATCATGGATGGAACCAACATATCCTCAAACAGCGGTTTGTATGATATCTTGTGAAAAGTTATTCCTCAGTTTTTGTGTTTTTCCTATGAATGTCCAGCAAAACGTGACGAATGTCAAGCAACACGTGCCAATTTTCCGCTTGTTACATACATACAGTAAACTTACGTTTGTTTCACAGGAAACAACTTGGTTAGGTTTAGGAAAAGATCGTAGTTGGGTTAAAATAACTACAGAAGTGGCGTAACTTAAGTACGAAGGTTATGTGACAAATAAATCAACGGTTATTTCTGGTTTCACATGGGATACGAACACCGGTCTCCTGGGTGAAAGTCTGGTGTTTCTGGACTCACCCGTCGACCCCGAAGCAGTGTTTGTCGCTCTTTATAGTTCCTGGTTTACAATTACATGAATTACATACTAATTTATTTCGTAGGATATATAGAAATTGCAGTGCATTACTTTCCGTAGGTATAGCTACGAACGTCATATGAGAACGACCTGATGGAACACGCAACACATTTGTCAGGCCTCAATGATACACACAATGTGTGTTGGAGAGTAAAACTGAGGGTAAACAAATCTCATTGGTTGATGTTCTGTTCATCAATTAATTGATTGATCAACTTATTATTTCAGCACTACTGTAGAATTAGCCATGCTCATCTCATTGTAATATTACAGAAGTTACAAAGTGTAGTTGTTATTGATCTAATATCGAATCAAAGTTTGGCCAGATGTTAGTGAAATACATCTGTGATCAATGTGATCCTGTTACAACTCCATTAAAAGGTTTGCAATCAAAATGAAAAAAGATAACAGCGAGATCAAATTTAGAATAGCTAACACTTGTGCTTTTAAATGATGGGAAGCTATGCCACCTGTCCATCTGCTTCATTGTAACCATTCATCTCAGTGTAATCTCCCCTGAGGGCAGGTATGAGATTATCTGCCATTAAGCCTTTTAGTGTCACTCATCCACACAGTGGGAGGAAGGGGGGGGCAGCCGCACAGCTCTGGGTGTGAAGAGGAGAACAGAGAGAGCTCGCCATGTCCGTCCCTCCCAACACACACACACACATACACAGCTGATCAATCAGTGCGGCTCGGCCCTGCTGCCTCTCTCTGGTGAGTCTCGTCTCCGTGGAGACCAGACCAGGGACTCAGCTGCCAGCAAGACCCATTAGTGGTCAAAGCAGTTCAGTTCACTCAGCTTTTAACTGGCCAGATGGAGGTCTCGGGAGCGGGATAGAGATATCTATCACACTAGCACTGAGGGCTATGGGAAAGAAGAAGAGAAGAGAAGAGAGGAGAGGAGAGGAGAGGAGAGGAGAGGAGAGGAGAGGAGAGGAGGCTCATCACTGAGAAATTGGAGAAGCCTGGCAAAATCATTTACTCTGTGTAAATGTTTACTCTGCCAATAATTACAGTGCCAGGGTATGAGAGGACAAGTCCATTTTCCTCGCTTGGACACTGATAGCGTGGTATTGTACAGCTGTGGTTCTGTTGAAACAATTATCTGAAAGAACTGATGGCTGTACGAGTGAGGAAACACCAAAAACCCTAACATTGTTAACCGTGAATTATTAAATATGCGCTACAAGAAAATATTTTGCTGCTGCCTGATAAAAACATTGTGAGACTTATTGAAAGCCATGCAGTGTTGACAACTTTAGAAGTAGTATGGCGGGTGTAAACTAACTTTCAGTTCATGTAAAAACTTTCACATTCATGGGATTTATATTGTAATTATATAACAGTAGTGACATATATTAGTGGGACTGTATGTACGTTTTTACACGTATAAACTAGGGCTGTCAAAATGAACGCGATAATAAAGCCTTAACGCAAATTTGTTTTAACGTCACTAATTTCTTTAACGCATAAACGCAACTTGCGATTTTTAGGTTGTAGCGGGCTCAGTTTTTAAGCTAGAGTGAAGATACTGGTATCATATGAAACTGGAAAACTTAAGGAATCCATCGGTACCAACCATGTCATACTAGCTTATCACGAAGGAGGCTAAATGGCGGTTCAAACTTATGCTACATTTTGGCGAGGAAAAACTGGCATGGCCATTTTCAAAGGGGTCCCTTGACCTCTGACCTCAAGATATGTGAATGAAAATGGGTTTTATGGGAACCCACGAGTCTCCCCTTTACAGACATGCCATGTCATAGTCAAGTCAGCACACTGACACACTGACAGCTGTTGTTGCCTGTTGGGCTTGAATTTGCCATGTTATGATTTGAGCATATTTTATTTTATGCTAAATGCAGTACCTGTGAGGGTTTC